>PNEQ01104107.1:0-16656 GCA_003012365.1 Medauroidea extradentata
ACTCACCACGATTTGTTTCATCACTATTTGCAACGCGTCGATCGTCACTAGGTCCCATTGCACACGTGGCACAATGCCACTCATTTTTTGGAATATGGCGATCTTCCACTTCGCAGCACTTACTAAAGTGGTACCATGTATCACAGCTATCACATAGAATACCGTTCCGTACGTTTTTGTCGCATTTACCACATTTAGCGTCCTTTAGAATAAAATTTGTATCGCCAGTTGCACGACCCGACTTCCGAACGGACGCCATTATGCCTATTATTTATATATATGACTCAAGAGTAGCAGAGTAAATTCATCTTTTTACTACATAATAATTTAATGTCACAATGTATTTATTATTTTATTGTAAAATCTCATATAATGCCTTACAAAATGCTCCTCTTACAACTGGCAAGGAAAAAAACGACATATCTGCACCAGAATATATGTGGCACTTTTATTAATTAACTGAATTATGAATAACCAACCATTATTTCACCACATTCATGTTTTTTTATCTGCACAAAAATTACGAGGCAGCCACAGTCCGAGAACTATATTCTGTGATAACTTTAAGATATCACAGTCATGACTCAATAAAGTTATGAATTATATTGGTAAGTACTGACATGTAACATTGTGAATACCATGACTCACACTTGTAAGTACGTTATTCGCACATTCATACAAGATATGCAACAAGAAGTCGCAAACGAAGAAGGATACAAAGCGCCAAATTTGATTAAGATTTACTTATAACATAGTTTACTAAGACAAAAAATATATATTTAAAAGCATTGAAATTTCTATTGAATCTATATTTAATAGTTTAGTTCAAACCTTGCTCAAATAGCACCATTTTGCATCTAAAAAACAAAATTTTTCCGGGGGAGGGCCCCCGGACCCTCATCTTTAAACTTGGGGTCCTTAATATATCACTGATGGCTGAACCCCCACTAGAAAAATTTGCTTTCTACGCCCATGCTCCTAGGTACTTGTACTCGGATGCTTCGCCTATTTCCTGCCCTGCCCAACTATAGACTTCCCTGCTATTTTGCCTTTTCCTTGTAAACCGAACTAGTTTAGTTTTTCTAACAATTATCTTCATTTTGTTTTCAAGTGTCCACAGCCTTAAATGCTCAATATCTTCCTGTAGCTTGTTCTCACGCCCCACCACAGAATAGAGCACACAATCATCAGCGAATAATCATATTCTGCTGGTAACCTCCAAACCTATATCATTGACCATTATTGTAAACAATATCGGAACTAGCACACTCCCCTGTGGCACCCCTGAAGAGACCTTTCCCTCAATTGACACAGTACCCCCCACTTTCACTCTCTGAACCCTTCCCTTGAGGAAATCTCCTACCCACCCTACCAACCTCTTGTCTTCTAATAGGTCATCCATCTTTTGCATAAGTTTCCCATGAGGCACCTTGTCAAAGGCCTTTTCAAAGTCAATTAAACAGGCATCCACTTGCTTTCCCTCATCAACAGCTTTCACCAGGTCCTCCAAAAGACCGACCAACTGAGTCTCACATGAATATCCTTCTCTGAAACCATGTTGGTATTCCCTCAGCCAGTTCTTTTCATTCATCACCTTAACTACATACTGTATAACCAATCGTTCCATCACCTTCCTGGTATTCGATGTAATATTCACCGGCCTGTAACTGCTGGGGTGCGACCTATCATCTCCCTGCTTGTATATTGGTACCAACCAGTGCCACCTTCCATTCAAGTGGGAGCTTGCCTTGTTCCGGTGACCTGTCAAACAGCACTTTGAGATATTTAATCAACTCCTTAATAGCAAACTTTAATGCCCCATTTCCAATACCGTCTGGTCCGACCACCTTGCTACTTACCAGTCCTCTGATGATCCTAGCTATATCCTTCACTTGAATTCTAAATTTGTCACCTCTTTTCCTATCCCCCTTATCATTCCTTTGCCACATGTCATGTGGTTCAAAGACATCCAGGTATTGCCTTTGTAGCATATCAGCCTTCGCCTTGTCTGTTGATGCGACCAGACCCTCCCTATCTTTCAACTGCAGAATCCTTCCATCCCCTCCTCTCATCTTCCCAACATACCCATAGAACTGTTTCCAGCTCTTATCTCTTCCTAGAGCCATTATGTTCCCCAAGTACTAGTTGTTTGCTCGTTTAATTTCTTGTTCTAGCTCTCTTCCCATCTCCTTTAGTTGGTCCCTAGCCCTCATTACCCCTTTGTTTTTCCACTCTGCATGGAATTTTCTACACTTTCTTTTCATTATTTTTATCTCCTTACCATAATATGGAGGGTCCCCACATGATCTTATCCTTTTTGAGGGACAAATTCCTTCAGTGTTCTTTACACAGTTCTTTTAAAGTTTTCCCACAAGATTTCTACACTTTCTTCCTTAGACCATTCCTCAAATCTCTCCCTAAGATGATTTTCTGCCCCTTTGCCATCCCCCAATCCGAATTGCCATATTTCCTTGCATCCGAGATCTACTACTTTTGGCTTCTCAAATCCAATTTCTACAACAGGGATGTCATGATCAGAGATTCCTTCCAAAACTACAAAATTCCTTATAACATCCCTAGATCTGACCAACACCACGTCCAGCACTGCCCCCGAATTCTCTCCAGCCCGCCTCATAGGTGTTACCACTGCCTGCACAAGCCCCCTGTTTACCAGCGTAGCTGCCATCCTCTGCATTACATGTCCCATCTCCTCTGCCCCTTCAACCATCTGCACACCAGGCATGTTCAGATCTCCTGCTACCATAACACACTGCCTGTCCCTAAGTCTCTCAAGCCTCTCCTTGATCACCTCAATTTCCTGCCGTCCCTGACCTGGACGCCTGTACACAGCCAACAGTTTTATATTCCTACTCCTCCCACTTACATTAATTTCCATCACTTCCGCTTCCTCACTGATAAATTCTACATACCCCAGTAAACCTGCGAGACGAGCGCAGGGGCCACGATGGCACGCTCACCCAGTGATGGTGCAAAACACCGAGTTTCCACACTGTCCACGACGGGAGGTGTCAAGGTACCAGAAACACCAGTGCGCGAGTGCAGATGACCACGATGCCGCGTGGAGACAGGAGCTACGTTGCGGCGCAAGTACTGTGAGCAGGCCGTGCATGTGGAGTGCCTCGTGATCGAGGAGAAACAGACTGTAGTCGGCACAGGCTTCCTGTGTTTTGGCTGTATCGCTGCTACGCACAGCCTCCGGCGGCAACACTGAACTTTCAGAATCTTTCCATCGGGGTCAGCAATCTAGATCACAGTGCTATCCCACGAACAACTGTCACAGTCATTTAGAACATGTCCCTGCCATCACTGTATATGAGCGCACGGAGCGCTCCAGTGACGCCATGCATGACGGAGTCAGGCATGACGCGCTCGCTGGTCATGTCGACACCACGCCAATTCCAGACACTATCAACTTTCGCGGGACTAACGACAGAGGACCAGGAGGCATTCCTCGATGACTGTGAAGGCTGCCTACACCGGTACGGTGTTAGTGATGAAGAATGGCCGCAAGTCATGGGGAAGCAGCTGACGGGCCAAGCCAGCAAGTGGTGGTCGAGTATGACGCGATTGGGAAGGCGTGGAACGAATTTCGCGGACTGTTTCTTTCACAATACGGGGAAGCGTTCATGTCACTACAAGCTCAAAGTCGGCTAGCACTGGAACCACAGGGGAATGAGCCACTGTCAACATTTGCATCGCGCAAGTACCACCTGCTGCGCAAGTACCAACCACATCTTAGTGCGCGCCAAGTGCTCACTACCATCGCCGAAACCGTGCGCCCAGAATTTCGTGCTTCGCTAGTGCCACTATTGACGTACGAACTGGAAGAATTCATCAAGGCCACCACATTGTTCAGGAGAGAGACACTCCAGCCGCCTGCGATAATGTGCGGGAGCAGAGGCGCTGACAAATCCACAACAGCTGCACAGCCAACAACACCAAGGGTAATGGCGACAGGCGGCGAGCGACAACATGCAAGGAACACAAGGTATGTGAGTGGTTATTCCCAGGGTGATGTGCATGCCAACCCGAAACAGCGACGCTCGCTGGACTACACCAAACCACCCCCGTATCCGTGCGAGTTCTGCCCGGGCAACCAGTTGCACTGGCATAAGGACGCTCCGGCAAGGCCGAGGCAAGGAGACAAGAATATCAGGTCCCAGTCGGGAAACGGACAGTAGGGGCCACGGGACCTGACGTCACCGTGCACCCCAGTGTAAATGTAAACAACCAGACAACACAACATGCTCTACTCCAGCAAATCCATAGTAAGTGTAAACAACCTCCGCTGCTATGCTTTAGTGGACACGGTAGCTTCACACAGTTTCATCCGACAAGAATTTGTTAAACTTAAAACCATGTCGAAATTCAATCAGGGCGTTCAGCTAGCTGCCGAGGGCGTGAAGTGCCAGGCGATAGGCCAAGCCACCATTGTTGTGCTCAACAGGGACATAGAGAACATAACAACTGCTTTGGTCGCACCAGAGTTGAGGGAGGACGCCATCTTGGGCCTGCCCTGGCTCACTGAGCAGAACACAGTGGTGGAGCCCGCTGCGAGACGCATTCACTTCGGCAATGTCGAACACAGAACAGCATACAGTACAGAAGCGAAATCAAGGGAACTTGCAACCACAGTTAGACTCGAGGATATCTCAAACGAAGAACCCCCAGCTTACAGAGAAGCTTTTCAACGGCTGTTAGACGAGAGGAGGGAAGTGTTCGCGGCCAATGATATCCTGAGACGTACTGCGGCGACGGAACACCGAATCGACCTCACCACACAAAAGCCTATTTACACGCCCCCTCGGGGCTACTTACCACATCAGGCCAAAATTATTAAGGAATAGATACAGGAAATGCTGGAAGATGGAGTCATTGAACCGGCCAACAGCCGGTACAACTCACAAAAAACGTTAGCCCCCAAGAAAGATGGCACGCTGCGTTTCTGCGTAGATCTGAGGCGCGTGAATCTCGCGACAGAAAACCTGTCCCCACCATACATCAGCGTAAAGAATGCGCTGACAGCCATTAGACGCGCGAAGGTATTTTTCTCCCTAGACCTGCAAAGCGGTTACTGGCAAGTTCCGGTGCGACAGGACGACCGGGAGAAAACCGCATTCAAGGCCCCCGACGGCAGTCAATACCAATTTTGCGCTATGCCATTCGGCCTAAAAGGGGCACCCGTGATGTTCCAGACGATGATGGTACAGGTATTGAGTGGGCTGGTAGGCGAGTTCACATTAGCCTACCTCGACGACGTGCTCATATGGTCAAACACAAGGGAAGAACATCTGATCCACTTATTGCTCATCCTAAAACGGCAAGGCATCAATGGGCTGACATGCACAGTACCCAAATGCCATATAGGGAAGGCAAACATCGAATTCCTAGGCCACATGGTCAGCGAGAAGGGGATTGAACCCAACGCCGAACACCTACGTCTAGTGGAGGAGTGCCAACCACCAGGCAAGCACAAACAACTGAGCAAGTTTTTCGGCCTGATAAACTGGTTGCGCGAACACATCCAGGGGTTCGCGACCATAACGGCACCGTTAACAGCGCTCCTATCCCCGCAGAAACGATACAGTTGGACGCAGAGGCTGACAAGGCGTTCCGAGACATGAAGCTGCGTTCATGAAATGTGAAACCTTATCCCACTACGACTGCCAGCACCCACTGTACCTCCAGACGGATGCAAGTCAAGAAGGGATTGGTGCGGTGCTGTACCAATACGGCGACACGGGAGCAAGACGCGTGATAGACTTCTCGAGCACCAAGTTTGGCCCCACGGAACGACGGTACCATGTGAATGAGCAGGAGTGCTTAGCAGTTGTTTGAGCGGTGAAACGTTACAGAGCCTACCTGGAATACCAGATATTCATTCTGCGCACTGACAACAGGTGTCTCGTGTGGCTACAGTCCACGCGCAAAGCGCAGTAAACTCGCGCGATGGTCAATGGCACTGCAGTATTATAACTTTGAGGTCGAACATGTCGCAGGGAATGACAACCAGCTAGCCGACACGTTGTCGCGTGCGCCCCGCACTGACGTCATCGTACGCGACATGATGGAATGGGAAGATATCCTGCCGCCCGGACCACAGCCAACTGACGCTCAGCTGTACCAGCTGATAGCGGTACCGCAAGAGACCAATGTCAACAGCATCTACGGCAAAGTTGTGGCGGCGCAATGCGATTGTCCAACATGTCAAAGCAAACGTCAGGAATGCGCAGACGTGTTGGTCCAGCACTGGCGAGTAGTCGACGACCATGTAGAGACACGCCCCCCTCCTTCGGGACGGGCCGTGGAGGTTGTTTGTGCTCCAGAGTGAGCGAGGGAACGTGCTGCGCAACGCCCACGATGGACACTTCGCCGGACATCCAGGCGCATGCCAAACAACCCGCAACATAAGCTGCCTGTTCTACTGGCCAGGGGTGACCCAGGCAGTACGTTACTTCAGGAGCTGCGAAACCTGCAACAAATACAAGTCGCGGAGAGCAGACAGCGAATAGTAGCAGCAGCCACGTCTACCGGAGCGCCCCTTTGAAACTGTCGCCCTCGACATTATGGGCCCATACCTGCGCTCCACGAACGGCAAGCGGTTCATTTTAGTGGTGACGGACATGTTTTCTAGGTGGACAGAGGCGTACGCTATTCCCAGCACACGTGTTACGAACCTAGTGCGAACACTTGACACGGAGTTCTACGCAAGATGTGGATACATAAAAGTTCTGCTCACAGACAACGGGTCGCAATTCACCGGGGGAAAGTGGACAGATGCCTGTGGGAAGTGGGGTGTATACCACCACACCACACTGGTGTATCACCCGCAAGCCAATCCCACCGAGCGTCGCAATCAATACCTAAAGACGCAGCTCCGACACTGTGTGGGAAAACGGCACGAGACGTGGTCCGAACACCTGCCCGCTGACTTGTTCACACTTAGGTGTCTCGTAAACGCAGCCACCGATCAATCACCAGCAGCGGCACTACTGGGGTGCAACATCAAGCTCCCGGGAGAGTACCAATGCACTGCCATCAGCGAGGAGGAAACTAAGCCCTGAAGTTCGGACAGAGAGGCGGCAGGAGCGACAGGCAGCAATGAGGGCAAACCAGCAGCGCTACGCACAACAATTACTCAAGACCACTGGACGCCCTCTGCACAGCTCCAACCCGGACAGAGGGTGTATGTCAGGGCGCATCCCCTCTCGGCGGGCAAACGGTACTAATGGGCAGGCTTCGCAGCCAAATGGAGTGGACCCCACCGGGTCGTGCGAGCCTGCGGCAGAACCACCTAGTTTGTCCGATATCACAACGGCAGGGTAACCAAAATACACAGGGATGACCTGCGTGTGGCATATGATAACGGAGACGGGACGTCCCGAGGCACATCGCCCCCTAGAGCAGGCCCGCCAGGCACGGTGCTACCTGACACCCCACATGCAGGAGACAGCTCTCCCACTGGATGCGTAAGGCGCCTCTTCGCGGACCGGACACTGCCGACTATGGCAGCGGAAGGCGTGTGGCACGAAGAGACTGTCGAAACCAGTGAGGAAGAGCCGACACGCACACCCGAACAACGAGCGAACCCAATAGTTACGGTGAGGCTCCACCAGCCTACCGACGGAGTCGTACGCGTCTCGGCACCTGGCGTCGAGACGCCACCTGCCGACGTGGCTCAACTCCACCTTTGAGGTGCCACGCCCGGGGTGGCGGTAACGGGACAGCGTGTTCACTAAAGGCCACAAAGAGGGACCTGTGTCGCCGACGCCCAGCTACCACTGGCCGAGGACGACAACCAGGCCCCCTCAGGTCTGTCGCAGGCTATCAGACTGTGCGACACAGAAGGCAACCCGATGCCAGCACTGCACGAGGAGGAGGACAGGGCGTACTTAGCGCCCCTCCCAACCCGAGCCGTCCAGGGCCCAGCTCCGCGGCCACCTCTGTAGCCAGACCCGGGTGACTGTGACCCTGGGAACAACCAATGGGGCGAAGAAGGCCCACCGCCTTCCCACCGGTCAACACGTACGGGCCATGAGGTGCACCCCTGGTGCACCAAACTGCCACGGCGATCAGGGGCCCCAGATGAAGGCAACGGCACCTCGCCGTTGTCAACCACCCCAGCCAGGCACATACTTCCTCCGCTCGCGGCCAGCCGGCCCATGGAGCCCCTCCTGCTGCAGGTAAGGCAACGGCGGCGTTGTGATGCACAGATGGGCTCCCAGGAGGGGGGCGTTTGATGCAGGTCATTCCGCAACTGCCTATCTCTGAGCCCATCGTGCGCATCAAGCCACCATTACGGAACGGGCAGAGCGCCCGTAGAGCCACGGCATGTGGGAACGCACCCGGTCACGTGGGCGCACAAGGTAGCGGCGCGCATACGCCGCCCCCACGATGCCGGGTGCCATCAGCATGTGTGTCGGCCCCACAGAACTGCCATCAAATGCTAGGAATATGCTCCCTTGACGGGGAACTGACGTAAATTCACGTTAAAGTTTGACACCTTGTTACAGCACTCTCGTGCTGTTCCCGTCAATGGGGGTTACACCAGATAGCAGGCAGAAAATATAAAGGCCAGTGGTAAGTGAGTTCAGTGTGTATAGTGTTTTTCTAAAACTTTTTCGTAATTAACCTGAAACCCCGCAAAACACCCCTGCGCCTCACAGCACGCTGGACTCGCCCACGCAGCCAACTTCACCGCCCAAACATCTTTACGTTTTCTCCCCCAAACAGTTACGAGATTTGCTTAACCATTAATTACCAGTGATGTGTCCTAATTATTATTATTTTAACGTAATCTTTCAGTGTCTGTTTCTTTCTGTGTTTTCTATATCCAAATTTCACGCAAATTCAAACTACGTAATATTCCAACAGACTCTTCCCCTGATCAATTTTGGGACTGTAATCATCAAGCTTTATTGTTACTAGTGTTTTGGGCCTTTGCCCCTTGTTTGATTTTGTGTTTTTATGTATTCGGCGAGTGCTTCCCGCGCTTTGGCGGCACAACGTCATGCACGCGGGAAGGACTCGCCAGTTGGCACTACGTGGCGGACGGATACGGTCGACGTGTTCGTCCCTCCGGGCCCTTCAAGACTTTGTGTGTAATCTTTAGTGTATCAATAGCATACTCACCTGGAACATTTCTTATTAACTTTGCAAGCCTGGAGGTGTACCACTCACCCCCTGCAACTCGTCGCCCACGGGCATTATTAATTTTCTTTATTCACCCCCGTGGTGAAGTTTCGTTTCACAGCATCGCCCACCAGTCGGGCTTAGTTCCGGGTCAACATACAGCGCCGCCAGTGTAAGTGTTATTGGAGTACGGTGCTTTTTAAATAAATACATTAGCCAAGTAGAGGTGCATGTTTGTTGCTTGCCGCTTCACGGCAATCAGGGCACAGGACCCTTCAACCCGCATTCCAGTGCTCTACCTACAGTGTGTTTATGTATGTACTTTTCTACCTTAGTGCTACGGGAGTGGGGAACGCCATAAGATTCCCCTACGTAAGAAACATAGTCACGTCGAGTGGGGAGTGTTCTTGCAACGCCACGGCCGTCGTCGGCCACGTAACCCTGAAATCTAGAGTCTCTGCTCTCTGAGTGCCCGTTCTCGCCTCATAACGAGCTGGCGCACAGGGCAACACCACCTAGTCACGACCCCCGCTCGCATCAACAGGTCTGGACACTCGCCTATGTAACAATGTATTTTGCTTGACCCCCTTGTGTTTTGGCTGTAGTTCACCAAGTTACCGAGAATATTGTGTTTAATTGGCGCTTCAGTTTGGGCGGTTGGACTCAAACTCCGGCTACTTTTTTCCATTGTTTAATTTATAAAGTAAATAAAGATTGTTAGAGCGTTTTCTTAAATTTGTGAGCGAAGAAAGTGTTTCATAAATTGATAAAAAATATTATTTGATAAATTGTTTATCTTAGTGGAAAGGAAGTGGGCGGAGTTTAGTCCGACCGCCCTAACTGAAGAGCTAACAAAACACAATATTATCGGTAACTTGGTGAACTACAGCCAAACAACAAGGGGGTCAAATATCCAGGCAAGTGTTCAGACCTGTTCTTCTACGACCATGCCCGAGAGCTGCAAGAGAACAAAGAGTCGCCAGGTCAAGCCCGAGTAAAACAAACCTCTGTTCTTCCACGACCATGCCCTACATCCGTAAATATTTGTTTCCAATCAATAGTTAAAATTAATGTATATACAGTCTCTTTGCCCTAATAGTGCTTCAATCATAGGTTATAGTACTTCTGCTCCTCGTGGTCAGACATTATGTACTCTATGGACAGCGACTAGTTTCGGAATCTCACACTCGTGCCCTGCTACGGGCGCCAAATCTCTACTGTCTACCTAATGTAGAATATGTATAATATTAAAAAGTTCTGTGTACAAGATATTAAATGATAAATATGTTTACTAATTATTTTATTTATGAAAACTGTCCAATTCTGATGATTCTGTGGGGACTGCCCTCTGGTCATTAGATCTTGGGTCATACACGAACAGATGCACCCATATTAATTATGGGAAAAGTAGTTCGTTTGGCAGACCTGAGTCGTTCGGAACTAGTCATAAAAGTGAACTATTCTTCGTATGCAGTTCGTTCGAACCATACTGTTATGGTTCTTGAATATAGATTCAATAATAATATGCGTAAGTTAAGGCTGATTCATAATGAAGTTAACGTGGACCCCTTATGTTACATTTGCGTTAAATTTACAGAAAAAAACTACCGCGGATTTGACCGATGTTTTACACTGAAGTTAAGGAAATAAGTTGAGGTACAATGCTACTAATTGTAGTCAAATTTTTGACAAATTCCTCCAAAGTCCGCGACTGTGCTGCCACCTATCGGTGCGGCAATTTCTAAAACTATCGTGCATTCTGGCGAATAATTTAAAGGCAAAGATGTTAGGATCCAGGTGGAGCATGTCGCCGGGAATTGTTACCAAAGAAATGAATAGGTTTGTTTTACTCGCGCTTGACCCAGTGTCTCTCGCGTCTCCCTGGAGTTGGCGGAGTTGAAATAATGTTGACCCAGGTCAGAGGGAGTTGTACTCTTAAAGGGCGAAGGAAAACACTTTAGTGCGTGCGTGCATTTCTTTTTGTAATGGCCGAACTAGCAGTAGCTATCGGGAATATAACAGACAATGAAAAATCATCATTTACAAAATTAATAATTACATTCTGCTGTAAATAACACCACTCCTTCATCTTCGGGTCTGATATTTCCATCATTTTCCAATGTTGTTTGGAATAAAAAGTTATTCTCATCCATATCACTACGAACGTTAACAGACCACGATGTAGCAGACTGGCGCGAAAACGTCTAGCAGACGATTTGCCCCCACAACTCTACCTCGCGAGGTGGAGCGGCGGTAGCATGACCTACTTGACCTGGAGGCGCTTGACCTGGCGAGTAAAACGGACCTCCGCCATATTGTTTCCGGTAAGTAAAACGCCTAGGTGTGCCTCGGGAGCTGAAAGAGCACAAAGAGACGCCAGGTCACGGCGAGTAAAACAAACCTCTTGACATGGCTGGTATCAATTTGGCCGACTAATTAAAAAATTGAGGGAATTTTAGTTAGGAGGTGTGTAAACAGGGCTAAAATATAGATTTTTCAACCTACAACATCTATTAAAGAGCATAATACATTCATCTACCATTAAAAATTCCTGTCTGATGTGAACTTTTGAGGTTAAAGCAGTATGGCGGCTGGCCAATTAGGTGGTTACCTCTCCCCCCTCTTGGCATATTTCCCCTCGCCATGATTCAGACATGTTACCCCCGTGTGTGTACTACTTAACTAGCATTTTCAAGTTTTGGGTACATATATGATTGCACTGACTATTATTCACTATCCAGCTATCCAAGATTTGAATAGCACGTGCGCACACACACACATGTACATATTATAAAAATACTGTACATAAAAAATGTTTTAAAATTCTATTAAACCAATCAAACAGGCTTTATTTTTTATGGTATTGAATTTACATACAAATTAAATTTATTTATGTTTGTAATATACGTTTGAAAAATATTTTAAACTTGCTGCTCAAAGGAAAAAGTACTTGCACAGCAGACAAAAAATGTGTGGCTTAATAAGTAATTATTGCCTATGTGCAAACAATATAAAAAGGTTTTAATTCACTTTAAAAAATTCTGGAGCAACTACATTTACACTGTACTACTGGCAGATTATATTACTAAATAATGCAGGCATTTTAAGTTTTTTTTTAAAAAAGAAATTACGAAAAAGCAGATTTTTGGTGGAGACCTTCATAATTGGTGCCTAAATAATATAGCCTACTGAAAGTCCCCATCGATTCGAAGTGTGCTAATGCCACCATCTTGAAAAAATTGTGCTCTAAAAAGGTTTTATTTGAATATCTCGTTACTGGCTAAAGTTAGAGCAAAATTTTATTAACAAAAAATGATGAACGTAAACTTTTCTAAAAAAAAATGGTGTCTTAAAATGTTTTTTCTTATGATTGATTGTTTCTGCGTTACAGTGAAAAACACATTTGCACTAATGCCTGTACAGTCATTTGAGCCTTGAAGTCAGCCAAAATAAATTTACATTTTCACGTACTATTTTATTTCCTTATTAACATTACTTTTTACGGAGATATTTAGATTGTACAAGTCATCCCTTCTCATCACTTCATTAGTTTAGCGGTGGTGGTTGAGATAATTGTTGTAAAAGTTCTCACAGGCTCCCAAACCGTTCTTTGAATAATTTATGCTGCTCCATGTCTACCTCTTTTTTTCATTGGCTCTCACGCCGTTAGCTTAAACCTCTGTAACCTTTGCTTGTAACTGTTACAAAACTGAAACGTGAAGTGAGGTAAAAAATTTAAATCACTGTGGGTCTCCAAACAAATAATAATTTTTTTGCTTGTTTCCACACCACCCTTGAGGTAGAGCATTCGGTGCGTTTTTTTTATGTAGTTTCCCCATTAGGCCTATTCAACTTCGCCGTGAGTGGCTGTAGATTTACAGTGAACATTAACAATCGTGATCGTTAAATATTTCTTCCTGTGGGTATTCAGTTTCTTCAATTTCATCTTCCAATTCCACGGGTGAAATATTTCTGCGTGTAATTCCTTGACAAAAACCACAAAGGTTCGAACATTTCATCCCTGCCTTCTTGCACCCACACCATCTTTCACAACCTTTGGAACAGTTGCAAGATATCAAGTTTAGCAGCTATTGTGGAGCAGGAGATTGCAACGTGGTTGTTGGCTCGAGACCTCTTTGTGTTCTGTGTCATCTCCACTGAGTTGGTGTAGGTTGGTGACCAAGCCATGCTTGTATTTGGTGGTACACTCTCAAAGAATGCTGGAGAGAAGCAGCAGTAGTTCGAGGAATACTGGATAACGTAACTTCCTTATTGCTAGAGCAACAGCATTCTTGAAACACTTATATCTGTAACGATTTAATGATACTTCAGACTCGGGTGCTTTATACAGTGCAAGTGTTAAGCTTGTGCCTACTTGGCCAATTTCATCTTTTGACGTATTAACACCCATGAAAATTGATGCAATCTCTTTTAGTTTTGTGTTCTTCATAAGTAATTTGAACGATGACATTTTACTTTTGTGAAAGAATGCAGATGTAGTATCACAGCCGGAAAATGCATGTACTAGTACACAGTCCTTTAAATTTGGAGAAGATGTTTGCAAAGATTTTGTTGAACAATATAATAATAAAAAGTTTCACTCTTTGCTTTCCCAGGTTTCACAAATAAAATATCAATGTCTGGTGGAGTACGGTGTAACAATAAAACCAATAGGTCTATATCTTCACCCACTATGGAAACTTGATCATGTTTCTTTTGACAAATGTTCAGAGCAGTCTGAATGATCAGTAAGTCAGCATCCCCAGGAGCTTGTTCAACAGCAATTTTAGCTTCTTAATAAAAAAAAAAAAAAAGTGTCACTTATTGTTATTATTTGTTAAAAATACATCTCATTCCACTGTTGCAGTCATGTCTTCTTCAAACAAAATTTCAGCACATTTTGAGGGAATACATATCTTCTGTTATGCTCAGCTTGTTTTGTACAATCTACATTCTCACCATAGCCATCAAATACGATCACAATATGTTGTCCATAATGTTTTCTGACATAAGCAAGATAACCTCCAAAAATGTCACTATATGTACTTTGTGGGGGCCAGTAAACACGATGTAGGAGAACATACCACATAATTTGTGCAGTCGGAGGTGTAGGATTCACACTCTCAGGTCTAAATAAATTATAAAAAACAGATTTACTTGTTTTACGCATGCCTTCGTCATCAAACAAAGCCAAGGTCTTGGAGATAATTCATATGTGAAGAACTTTTCAAGTTCTGGTTCTTCTTTTGCAATACACAAACACCGCTGAAAGAGAAGAGTTGTGTTTACAGGGACAATTTCGCCTCTAATTTTTACAGAACAGTTCATGTCAGCTAATGTATTAACTCTGTTTCTTCTTTTAAGTTGAATTTCATGGAAGTTGCAGCCAATAATTTCTTTCATAGATTTGTACCTACAGTAAAAACACTGTGACAGTTAATAGTGTCATCACCAATTAGTCCTGTCGCGATTGACATTATGTATTCTGTTTCAGGGAAAGGTGGGTGTGCTTCAAACCTGTCCGAAACTTCGTCCATGTCTTTGCTGTCTCCTGAGATACGTGAATTCCTCAACTCGGTGTGTTGTTCACTTGAGTTATAATACACAGAAGCATATTCCTCCATAGCAGAGCAAATTTCAAATGTTGCAGACATTCCTAATATCCACTTCTCTACAACACATTCTTCCATACCGTGACCTCGAGTAAGTCCACCTCTACTTTTCATCATCCTCATCAGCATTTGTTCTGTTGTCAAATCTGTTCACAAACCAGACCAATATTTCTGTGATCATGTGATTGTAAAAAATCCTCTCTTTGTAAAACTTTCATATTCTTTTGTAGGCATAAGTTGCACAAGTTCATACATATCTTAGAGATACAAATGGCAGCTTTTGGCATATTGAGTATGCCCTGCTGCATGAAAGAAAGTTATCATAGACAGAATTGTTTTGAGGTGCAGTTCCCAGTCACCGGAACGTTCGGCTTTGATGAACTGTTTTACCAAGTTCACCAAGTAAAAATACTGAATCCACAATGCAGATGTAGGCCCTTTGCTTTGGAATATGGACAGGTGGTGCTCAAGTTTGCTTTGTACCCGATAATATTGAGTTGTGCTGTACGTCCTCAGGAAGTAGAGGTTTTTCATAAAAATTTTTTAGAAGCTCAATGATGTATTCCTTCTCTTCTTCTAAAATGTCACATTCTCGTAAAATGATAACAACAACAGCTAGGTGCACAATAAGGTCACATGGAACGTCAAGGAAAAAGAAAACCTCCTTCCCCCTCGCACCACTGTTGCGACACTTTAGCAACGGGACTGCTGTGACTCATCTTACAACTTGACAAAACCGAACACCAGGCAAAGGAAAGAAAGTATTGTTTTGGGCGCGGGGAAATAATTATATTGCCACATGCAAACAATCCACAATAAATACCTGTGTTTGAAAAAAGGATTACAAACTGGCTGTACATAAACTTACAAGTGTCTAAATGTGTAAGAATCGTGCCATACCAAGTCGCTAGTCTACTACGTGTATAATTTTACTATTCCAGAAGAGCTGTGAATAATCATTTATGTTAATAAAAACATATGCTTAAAAACTTATAGCTTGTTTTACCTTCTACAAGGCCTTCAAACGAGGCTGCGATTACTGTAGAACATATTTTGCGTCGTAGCACCAAAACTATGAGTCTCACAAAAAACACACAAGATATCATTTTAATAGATAATTTTATGTATATTAATTTTTATAAGACACTTTTTGCTCTCACAATAGAAAGTAACGAGATATTAAAATAAAACCTTTTTTGAGTGCCATTTTTTCAAGATGGCGGCGTTAACACACCTCGGATCGGTGGGGACATTCACTATATTATTCAGGCACCAATTATGAACGTCTGCACCAAAAATCAGCTATTTCGTAATTTCTTTTTTATTTGTGCCAATTTTTATCTAAAATGCTTGGACCAAAAGACACTGCAGAGATGTTTGTATGTTCATTACTTTCAAATAGGCCAATCTCTTATAAATCTCTTCCATAATATCAATTTATACTTTATATTTTATTTTGAAGTGTTGATAAATCAACCATGCAATATAATTTACATGACTGTTTTCAAATTTTGCTTAACTACACACGTATTATCTTACAACTTCTTGCCCAGTTTTTCTACATGCTGCAATACCTCCAATATGATATGAAGCAAACTGCAGTAATTAAAACCTGTTAGTTGGTCAAAAAACAAAACCACTGTATTCAGAATCACACCTGCTTTAATAAATCCTTTATTAACAGTTGTCCTATGTATAAACATCCATACACCATTTTTCCAAGACTCCTGTTGCCAACATCTAAAACCAAAATTACCTTCACAGCAACACAACCTAACACTTCCCCTTGTTGCTGTTTAAGGTAACATCACATCCTTCATTCACTGATGCCTAACGCATTGGAGAACATCTTAGTTTTAGGTCCTGCTAGTCCTTTAGTTAGTAGGTCTGA
>PNEQ01104108.1:0-16657 GCA_003012365.1 Medauroidea extradentata
AAAAAAAAAAAAATATATATATATATATATATATATATATATATATATATATAAGAAAGTCGTGTTAGTTACACTATTTATAACTCAAGAACGCCTGAACTGATTTGGCTGAAAATTGGTGGGGAGGTAGCTTAGAACCAGGAGAAGGACATAGGATACTTATTATCCCGTTCGACCGCGTTCTCGTGTGACGTCAAAGAGAATACAAGTCACTATAAATTGTGGTATAACAAAAATGCATATGACATGGAATAACAAAACGCAAATGACAGCTAAACAAAATTTTGTCTATGGATAAGTATGTTTGAAAATTTGATAGTTATAAATTTGGTCAGAAATCAATAATCAGTCATTTGCATTCTCTTTGAATCATCTTTGACAATGCCGCGACCAAGACGATCGAATCTTTCCCGACAAAGCATGTTCACGGGTAGGAAGACCATCTTCGTTGTTTGTTCTTGCGCCTGATAATAAAACAAATGAAGAGTGTAGCCTATGCATTAAAATACATGAAAAATAAAGAATCATTAAAATACTTAATCCAAAATCTGCTTACTTATTGCCTCTAAGACGGAACACAGTTCGCAGGGCCAGCTAGTAATGTGTGTGAATAGTGTATGTATATATGTACAGATATATTATATGTATACACACATATACGCATGCATACACAACACATAAATAAAACCATGGCCTTGCAACATATTCTAGGCTATCATCTACCTGCGGAAGAAAGAGATGTACTTTTACCAATCGTCTATATATTGTGGAAATAGGGAGGGGGAGATCAGTATTCTTAGTTCAGAGACACAACTGAAGGACAACATTCTCACTACGATCATCAGTCATACCATATAACGCAATGTCTCTTCATTTCACTATTACACTAACAGATGGATTAGTTTTCCTTTTTCAAAGTCATACTTTACGTTGAACCAGCATGCATGAATTTTCCAACTCTGAATATAGTTTTAAATTAAGCTACGTTAGTCGGTTACAAAATGTACAGCAGTAAGGCCTTTATTAAATGTCGGGTTATAAACTTGTGTGTCACCAACTGGACCAGTTTGTGAGTTATCATGTCATTATAAAGTCGAATTAAACTTACAGGGTTTTTTTTTTTAACCATCCCTGCACAAAAATATAACTTTTATTTTACTATACCGAAATAAATTTTCTTCGTAGACCCTAAATCTGATTACATGTTATGTTCTGGTGACAAGGAAATCTATGTAGCATGGTTTTCGTTTCAATAGTCTGAAAAAATCATATTATATGCCAACTTCGTCATAGCAGAAACGAACGAATTTCATTACTTTAGTGACTAACAACGAAATAAAAATTGGCAAACATGAAACTAAATATAATGTGAAAGTATCATAATTATTTCAACAGAGTTAAGGAAATATGCCATTTTCAATTTTGTACATTAATTCATATGAAATTATTTTGTTAAAAGTGTTTTTCCAAAGCACACTATTTGATGATACGTAATCATCGGATTGTAGTCAGAAACAGCCAACTATGACTATACACAAGCTTGTCTACAAATACTGTGGACTATCACCTTTACTTACATATTTACTTTTAAAAATTATTACTCTTTCGCCAGAACAGTAGTTCTTTTATGACAGTGATTCAACGGGAAATGCTACATGAATACTACTCACACATATTTTATCTCAGTGTTAAAAAAAATTACCGTTATACTACTGACGATGACAAATAGCAAGAAAAAGTAATCAATAAGGCAGTTATTTATTCATGCTGTGTTCCAGGCATATTCTTTTACGGTCGTAATCTGGAGATATCTGCGTGGCTGTAACATTAACAACCTACCTGTTTGTCGAGGATAGAACTCACGAGGGGAGGAATGAGGAACCCCGAGCTGACAGACACGAAGCTCACCATTCCCAATGTCACACCTGCAGCAACATAACACAATGTCTAATGGCATTAATTTTCTCTAGCATAAAAATTACCCCTATAAAATGCATAATATTTAGACAGTAACATTAGATTGATCGTTATTTCGTTTTACAAATTGCCACAAATTAATCAATGAGAATTAAAAATCTTCGAGTTAATTGTCACTGGGAACAGTATGAAATTACTTGTAATAAAACTCTAAAATACCGGTACAATATTCACTAGCATATATTCGGGTTGACATAGTCTGGAATGGAACCCGCACCGTCATGATGGGAGGCAGATGACCCAGATACTGCACCATTTCGTCCCCGACAACTTTTCTGAAAGCTGTGTTGGGCGTGATTTTCTGGACATTTAGCCATCTTCTTTGTCGGAGCTAACAACTCTTTACTTCTTTCTGTTGAGTCACGTCAAGGGTATCAAGTTATTCCAATAAAGTCATAATTTTATACTAACATGAAATAATGTTAGTTTTGTAGACGATACTTGTAGTGCAGTTTCCTCTTACGAAACAATGTTAGCTGGCGTAGTTTTCTCATAACGGCGCGTCAAATTAAAAATGTGCATGTTCTGCTGACATGCAAATAGTGACAACCAATTGACTTACGTACGTAAAATAATTCACAGTGAAATAACATTCTACGGGCTACGTAATAGAAACTTTGCAAATATTCCGCGAACTATTTTTAGTTCTTAAAAATTCCTAAATTTGAAACTTTTTTCTGTACTTTTGCTATTTTCTTAATTTCGAATATTATGTTGTGTATTTTATTAATGTTTTATTGAATAACGCATGGGATGTAAGTTCACAGTGCATTATTTGCTTTAAGCAGGTCAGTTGGTTTTCAATATTTGCATGGCAGCGAAACAAGCACATTTTTACTTTGACACCTCGTTATGAGAAAACTGTGACAGATAAAATTGTTTCGTAAGAGTAAACTGTACTCACAAGTATCGTCTACGAGACTAACAATATTTCATAAAGTGATAAAGTTATGATTTTTAACGTACTTGACCATCCTTAAGGACGAGTGTTAGACAATTTTATTGTAATTTCAGTTTTTGAGGCATAACATTTATTACAATTGTATTATCAAAATATTCTCTTCGACAAAGCATAGGATATTCTCGATAAACTGCTTGACATAAATATTGATGGAACCTTTAATTTATTTGTCATTCAGAATAATTGAATGAGAATAATAGGTTAACTTTCAAGAATTCTCTTGCAATGATTTTGCAACAGAAATCAATGAAACGTTCCATTATTATTTATGCCAAGAAGTTAGCCAAGAATATATTGTATGGTTTTTTGAAGATAACATTTTGATAATACATTTTGAATAAATATTACGGCTCAAAAACTGAAAATACCATAAATTTTTCTAACAATCCCCTTTAAGGTACCCATAACACTAGTCTCTTTAAGAATTTAACGCGCGGGGACAGGTGAGCGATAATGTTCAGATTGTCATTCTTCGTTTCAATTCACGGCGCGTCAAACTTGTCGGCAGAGTTTCCGTGCAAGTCTTCTTCTATGGGACTTACGATTCCACTCTACCCCCGATCACGGCCTGAGAATTACAAGTCTGGACACTAGTCTATCTAACAATGCTATACATTTGACCAAATTATGACTGAAAGCGCCACTAGTAATGAAGTGTTATTTTAACAATGTAATACAGTGTCTTACAACCAGAGCTCCTAGCGGCTACGACCCAAACTTGCTACTCGTAGTTCCATTTTCACAATCTTAAAACAACACCAGAGTGCCAGTGGCGCCAATCAGTCATATGGGGGTACATTTTTAACTCCAAGTGTCCAGACCTATTCCTCTATGGCCGTGCTCCCAAAGCACAAATTCTTGGTTTTTGGGTAGAAATATTTGTTTTAGAGAGTAAAAAAATGTATTCAGATAGAACCAATTTCACGTACACGTTCCTTAACGTATTCAGCTAAATTTGCTTAATGCGTTAGATTCAATATGCAGTGAGAGAACTAACCGTATGGTAATTTTTTCTTACTGATTACGAAATTCAATTCGCAAGTAATGAAAATTTTATGCAAAAATGTCAAATACATACATAAAATTGTTTCAACCTGACCCAATTTTTTATTTATACTCTAAATCAAATATTGCTAATTCAAACCAATAATTTTGACATGAGGAGTAGGTATATTTGTATTTTAATGTGATGATACCACACATTTACTTGAAAATGGTTTATAATCAAGTCATGTGATACTTTTGAAGTTACGGTATTCTAAACACATTAGTTTTTAATTGTTTAGGTAGACAGACACTCGTGTTTCTAATAACTATACTGTATTTTCGAAACCACAGAAGCATACTTTCAAGCACTGTTTTGTAGATATTTTTTTTTTTTGAAATATGTGATAAAAAAAAGATTCAGAATCTAACACGGTACATTCCCCAGACAGACAGGCCTGGCTGGCTTTCGACATGCGTGAAGCGTGTTCGGTGTTACATTTTTCTCAGATACCAGTAAACATGCTTCTGCAATGCTTCTCTACGAAATAAAAACACTTAGGACTACTTGTCAGTGCGCCTGTTCAGACACTACGGACATTGGGTCCAATATTTTAAAACCTTCAAAATTGGCTAAATTTGTTTTTTTTTTTCCAAGTTGTTTCTCAAGTTATATGTACCTATGTTGCATATTCGTTTGAAACTGAGAAATGCAGTTACATTGGACTTGACATCATTCACGGAATCAATAAAATGCTATTGTTACTGCTCATTCTACAGAAAAAAAAAACATAACAGAGGGAACATTGTTTGCGCCATTACGTAAAGGCGATATTACATTACAAGTGCCGGTCAGCGTCGCTGATAGTACCTCACAGATTTACGCCTTACACACACAAACACTCTCTTCACTAGGTGGCCGCCGCAAGAGTAATACAAAATACATATAAATGTAAAGTACTATCAGGGTGCGACCCTGCCTATAGCAATGCATGGGAGCTAATTAAAGCCGCTGTTTTTGGCGTCACATTATGGCAACCTCCTATCCCTTAACCAATCGCAACAAGAAGTAATTTTTTAGTTAATCAAACGGTTCCTCACAAATCTAACTTGTACTACTCTGGAATGTTTATGTTTGTTAAAGGCGCATCAACTCAAGTTTCCATAACCTCAAAACGCTTCAGCGCCATGATGGGACACCCGAAAAGCCGGCTTCAACAACGCCACAACAAGCTATCTCCTGACTATTCTTACCTCCATGGGAAATATAAATTATAAGTGACGCCAGTTGAAACGGCCGTGGACTTATAGCAGGAAATAGAAAATGGCGGCTTGCGGACAGCCGTGTGATGCGTCATGTTTTTTTTTCCCGCGAGTGCAGTGTAACAACTGCGCTGAGCTTTGGCAGCGGAACTTCGAACATCTGCAGTAAAGATGATTCACGGTTTACATATTTTACACATTCACGTGCCTAGATATTTCTGTCTCTTAAACTGTCCATGTTCCTACTGTACTGAAGCCATTGATACATAATTCATATTTGCACACAAGTGTTTGCCCCCGTAACTTTGCATTGTACAAATTCCGGACACAAGTTCACTTAAAACAAATGCTTGTTTCTACGTTACACACGATATATTCAATTTGCACTGTACAATATTATGATTTTAGATTCCATACTTCTGGTGAAATAGGTACATCAGTCCTGTTCGAATTTTGGCATTACCTGAATTGTTCCTACACCAATTCGCTTTGTAGAACGAATATCTTATTTTATATAAGTGGGAGTGTTAGGCAATTCTATCGTACATTCAGATTTCGAGCAACAACATTTATTCACTTGTACTGTCGAAATTTTCTCTTCGACAAAACACAGGATATATTCTTGGTAAACTGCTTGACATAAACAATAACAGGATCTTTCATTAACTTGTCAAGAACAATCATTGCAAAATAATTCTTGAAAGTTATCCTATAATTCCCTTGCAATGATTCTGCATGATTAATTAATAAAACTTTCCGTTATTATGCATGTCAAGCAATTTAATTAGAATATTTCCTTTGCTTATTCGAAAGAACATTTTGATAATACAATTTGAATAAATGTTATGGCTCAAAAACTGAAAATACAATACAGTTGTCTAACACTCCCCCTTATTACCAGTGGCGTAGCCAGGATTTGTGGGTTTTTTGAGGGGGGGGGAGGAAGGTTTCAAATGAGAACATTTTATAAAGGAACACCGATCCTCACAGCCAAAGCGGGGGGACCGGGGGTTCTCCCACGGAAAAATTTGGGTTCCAAGGTGAAAATTGGTGCTACTTAAGCAGTTTACTATAGAAAAATTGAATACACCAGTGGTAGCAATACTAAGTTTTTTTTTTTTTAAATATGAAAATTGTTTGAGTGAAGAATATTACTTATGGTTGCTCTGAATACTTCCTAACAGATTTACTATTTTACTGAGTAATTTGATATATATGTACGAAATTAACAGATAAATTCTAAATTGCATTGTTTAATTTTTTAGTTTTTCATATTCCAGGGGGGAGGGGGAGGGTTGAACAGATTGTTGGATAAACAAGCTATGTAATAACGTCAAACTATTCTGTTGTCCCTATATTAACAGAATCATGATAAAACAGTACTTTTCTTTCATTGTGCCACCACTTATTCCCGAGCATCCTGTGTAGGCTTGGAAAGAAATCTCCAGAGAAAGCTGTGACGTACCTGCGAAGTTGGGTCCCAGGTCGAGACTGTTTGCTAAGGTGCCCGATGACGCGCAGCCTCCCAGACCTGTTATCACTACGAAGATGATAACCTCGGTGGAAGCACTGCAGCCAGTGTGGGTCAGCACCAAACACAGGATACCCGGCAACAGTAACGCTGCACGCACACACACACATTTACGTCATTTTAATATTCATACGCAGCATATTGTGTAGCAAAAACTCTCTCGTATATTGCGTAGGTCATTTGTTGCTACCAGGATGAACATTAAAGCACATTATTATTTCCTGTATAAAATAACTTAAAATTAAGAGCACATGTTTCTTAATTATAACAACAACGTAAATTCTTAAATTCCAATACCTCAATTATATTTATACAGCTGCATGAACACATCCGTTCAAAATGCAAGGGAAGGGTGGTTGAATAGAGACAGTCCGCCTCCCAACAAGGCGATCCGGGTTCGATTCTCGGCGGGGTTGGTCCCCGGATTTTCGTATGTGGGAATCGTAACGGACAATGCCACTGGTCGGCGGAATTTCTCGGGGATCTCCCGTTTCCCTTGCCCTTTCATTCCCGTGCTGCTCCATACTGACCTCATGGCCGCTCGGTGTTAAGCTCAATTGATTCCGTATAGCAATTGCCAACATCGAGTATTAAGCAGGTAGTTTTTGATTTTGCAAGAAGTAAAACTTAGCCGTTCGGTTAAACACAAATCGAGCTACGACCTGAAATTCCAGGTAGCTGTGGTGCGGGGGAAAATAATATCGGTACCAAGCGAACACAATCTGATGATATTACATTTTAGAGGCACAGCTGCGCGGCCGTCGTTCCAAGGGATTAAAGCGAGGTCCGGTTACCTGTTGAAGCGTTTGGTCGTACAAATAGTGCATCTAACCAGGTGAAGTGTGCACGAACAAGGTTCAGCTACCGGAAGGAGAACTTAATTAGCACCACCTGGCAACACCGCTATGTTCAACCATGAGAGAGGATGGTGCAGAGAGAGACAGAGTCGGTTTACTAGTAGTATTGTGTAAATAAACACAGAAAATATTATTCTGATCAAAAATACAACTAGCATGATGATTGATAATAACATTCTTAAGAATAACATTAAGCAATTCGCAAAAAAATTAGATACGGTTCAAACATAATATAATGATTGCAGAGACACTGAGAAGTAAACAAGCGCGTAGTTGGTACGGAACGTTAGAAATAAGCACAAATATCACCATCAAAAACTAAACCACAAATAACATTACTGGACAGTATTGAAATTCAAGGTGTATAGCAAACGTGGTCCATCGAATCAGAGCTGAAACATGTCACTGCATTATGGTTCAACAATCTTGATATGTGTCCCAGACTTAAATACTCAACTCCGTATAGATGTTGAAGTTTAAACTAAAGGCAATTCCAGTTAACAGTTGACTCTTCTTTAAACAATCCTTCAGTTATTTACAACTTTTTCTGTAGGACCTGTATGAATTACAATGCGAGCAGGTCAATACACACTACACTGTGTCTGATGAATTGTTTGCTGACAGTTAATTATATGTTTCGCACAAAATTGCTTAAAATATTATTTATATATAAACAGGTAATTTTGAACACTTCGGTTCATGACATGTATGGTAGTATAGTTTATAATAACAGGGAGTATAGATTTGGACACATCAGTAAAATTAAGCTGTGTTTACGCTTGATCCGTATTCATCAACATGAGGAATTTATTCTGCGACAGATAGTTATCACTTCGCAATAGACAACATACTGTTCAATGCAACAAATAGCAAATTTTATTGTATGACATAGAAGCAACAACACTTAATAAAATGTGGATGTACAGGAAAGTGTTGAAGATCTCAATCATCACAAAGACATCTAATTAGAAGTTTTAAGGAATGGCCGAGACAAATATAGTTCTGATTAATTTGGTCGAATCAATGAAGGTAAAAAAGTACGAAATTCTACAGCTCATCATCGAAGGAAAATTTTCTGGGGAAACGAAGCGCAGGTAGACTAATGGCGGATTGTATTCAGAAAATTATCGATTATAGGCCTTCAATATTTTAATTGTTTTAATGGCTTTCTGAATGTTTATGAATGAATTTATTTAGTCTCACAGTTATTTTGGAAGTGGTAGATTGCAGCTAAGCTTTGTGAACCTAATTGGTTTGGAGAATAGTAAACACCCCGTATCTGAGTGTCTACAATAAGGTATCGACCAGGGTGAATAGCGTGAGTATGAGACCTCAGGCTTAAATGATTTTCCCCCGAAAATCATAAACAATTTGGGAAGAATGAAATAACATGGCATTATAACTTATTCAGTGTTATCCTGGACACGGGCATAGTTTCCCCGGAGTTTAAAGCAGATCGCACCTTGGTAATCCTGGAACTAGGAAAATTAACCTACGACCCTTCATGTAACCTACCTACTGCACACATTTATAGACTGTCTTTTTCTCAACGGATTGTAGGAATTAATAAATTATCTCACTGGTCGTGTCTATGGACACAGTCATCGTCGTAACTCTCTCATACTAACGCGACGTAGTTTGACATTCCTTTCATATTCTCGTCTTCGAAATTACAGAAATGATCTCTTCGTGTATTGAGGAAAGTCACCTTTCCATTTAACATTATATTATGATGCGGCGAAGAAGAGTGGCATCGAGGGCATAGGTAGTCACGTATCGGTTCGTGCGGCCTTGAAAGACTAACCGCCCGAGCATCTTACTGTATTACCAGTAAACTGATATGTCATCTTATACTAATAATTCCTTCACTTATATCAACAAAAACAACAACAAACATTGGTTAATAAGTTAGTATGTACTTTTCAGTTAATATCTTCAAAAATTCTCGAGATGCAATACAAATTGAAAATGACAATAGACCCCCACCGCCAAAAGATTTGCTAGGCCTATCAAAAGAACTCCCTTCGTTTTTGGATGTAATGTCTTAATATCGTCCAAAAAACGTGCTAGTTATTTGGTCCAATGTTACAGGTCCACTACCTTAACAGCAAATCCTCTTTTACAACCACCGTAAATGGCCAACAATAGACTCAACATTGCAACCGATAAGCGTGAAAGTATCAGAGATTTAGAGCTTAGTCAGGAGGTGGGCCCGAGGTATTAGAAAGGAGAAATTACCACGGAATGGCGTATTTTGTCATACCACCTTCGGTTTGTCATCCGAACCACTACGATGCGTGATGCAGCAGACTACGAAAGCTCCCGAACGTCGAACCGACAGCACTGATCAGGCCCTGGGAACCCTTACTACAGCGTGTTCATTGAACCAAACCTGTAACACGATCAGAGTTAAAAGAATTTTGAGTTGGCCTATTAAACAATTATAGCTGTTTTTGACCCTCCACAAACATAGATGTACTGGAGGTTAGCCTGAACTAATAGTAAAATAAAATTTTTACACAAGTTTCAAATTCAGAAAAATTACTTACAATTAAATTCCCTTAGATTCACCCTCAATTTATTACACACAAACAACACCTTACACAAAAACCATAACAATTACGACGATGGAAATTGAAACTTATATGATAACAATACATTTAAAGTTGATAATGAAAATATTATTTAACACAGACAAACTTTAATGTATCTTATAGCACAAAAATGAATATTGTGGCTAACTAGCACTGCACCAACCCATGAATCAAATAAGAAACTTTTTGATCGCTAAAAGAGACATAATATTACTAAAATCATGAACTCTTTTGAAATGAACGTTAATTACTAAAAGTGTGTGTCAGATTGACAGTAGCCTATATAGTAATAACCATCAGAAAGATAATTTTAGACTGTGAGACATTCCCTGCGATATGAAGGTATTAAAAAAACCGTCGTACATGTATGCTTCAAAATTGTTATATCGAACACAAACACACATTCTTTCTCATCTTGAGACATCCCATTTATAAAATTAGGCATGTTTTTAATTTTGAATACGCCGTTGGACTAATTTGTACGTTTCACTTGCAGCAAAACTTGACACAATATAAAATACGTTATTTTTAAAATAAATTTCAAAACTATTTACTTAGTTTGCATTTATTTGTGAATACTGACTGGTGCCCTGACTGAAGCGTGAGCGAAATAATAATAATAATAATAATAATAATAATAATAACAATAATAATAAAAAATGTCACATTTCTATTCATATGTATTTTTTGCTTCTTTCTAAGTTCGCTTATATTAACATTTTACTTAATTTAATTTAAAAAATAGCTGCTCTTGAATTAAACGCAATGATATAGACCTTTGAATGATACCTATGTAAAATTTTTTAAGCAGGAAACCGAAAAAAAAATCGTACTTTGGATGAATAGGCGATATAGTTTTGTGGCTCATTAAGACATATTTTGAACTAATGTCGACCTAGTGCTACAAACAAAGCTAGGCGCTGGGACTCACATGCTTGACCACCATGACCTTTGTTTACCACCAGCTTCCTGCACCGCCTTTCTTCTTCTGGCCTGCGAAAGTTCACAAAGGAAGCTGGTTGCGTGAACCAGGTACACTCTGGGTACGTCTTATTAAACCATGCAACTGGGAGTAAGGAGACCGACTGAATGGAATTAATAGAGGTGTACCAATTTCGCGGATACATCTGGCAGCAGCCTAGACTCATCAGTCCTATACACACAGTGGCCACACTCAATTATTAGGGACCTGAAAAATTTGCGTTATCATTCAGGTGCAAGCTAGAATTCTAGCAACTGATAGTTCGTGTCACACAATTGGCACTTGACTTATTTGGCACCTAGTGTAAGTCGCTAAACCAATAATGAACATGTAACTAAATGCAGGCTCATATCGCTGTGACAACGAGCAGATAATAAACAGCTACTATTCGCTTCAGTACACATATGATGACTTAACATTCAAAAGGGGCTAAGTACCATTTTTGACAAATATGAGTTAGGTTCGTAGAAAGGTGCCGAAACATTAGGTCGAAGACAAACGTAAAGTGCTATCTCCTAGTGATATTTATGCGCGCCGTAAATCTGCACAATTACATGGTTGGAGTAACATCAACGCATTATAGTTCATTGAACAAATACATATTGATGTTCATAAGTGTTTTGTATTAATTACTGTTCCATTGCTCCTATTTACTACTTTCCTTTTGTAAAAAATATGTGAACGCATTTGGATATTTCCTTGTTCATTTGTTTGTCGCAATGCACTGTTTTTCATTATCTATAGAAACTTACCTTTTGGCAGTTAGCCCCTTATGAATGTTAAGTCCTCATATACTATATTAGGTTAGTCTACAGGTCAGTGAACTCATGAATTTTTTCTGTCTCTTGACAACTATCCATTGGCTTGTAACCCTACAATCGAGTAGCATGCAATAATTATACGAATTATTTCCTCATTTACTACTGGCTTGCAAAAATCAAAGGCGTGTCTTAACACCCGTCAGCTAATCATATACTCGGCAGTGAAGTATATATTTTGGGCGTTCAACCTGGCCAAGGTTAAACATGAGAATTTGACGTACCACCAGTGATTATGTTGAGTATGATTTCTGCTGCCCGTGACTGAGTTGGAAGTTACTTTTATCTATGGAAGTGATGATTGAGGATACTGAGGATTAACAAGGCTGAGGCTGTGACAACCTTAAATATATCTGGTTGGTGGTTAGCAGAGAAAAAGGCCCACGAAATCCTACGTTTACCTGGCCGCGAAATTTCTGTCGTCGGCCCTGGCTGTAAACAATGTGTGATAAGATAATGATCCGGCGAGATGATTGCGTCGGCGGTAAGGCTGAAGAAAAAGGTTGAACCATTTGCTCGTGGATCTAAGAACGTTACACTGGAGGAACACAGAAATGGTTGTTGCTTGTAGTGTAAAACATCGAGAGTAAAATTTTTAAGGAAATATTTTTATATAGTTTCTTTACATTCACTTTGACTTATGGTAATGACACATATGTATCAAACTTTCATGTAGATGCGAGAAGCACTAGATATTTTACTAAAACTATATATATCTAGACACACACTTAATAAAGTAATATTCGAAATAAAGAATACATTTTGCTTAGCTATTGCTGTTCGTACCAAATCATTAAGAGTAAACTAAATGAGTGCTATGAACGTACACTACGACAGAAATAAACAATTTGAAACATAAGACTAAAAATCAAAATCGTTTAGGGCCTATGTGTCATTCAATTCAGTTAATCACAAAAGTTTAATATTAAGATTGTGTGTATAATTTTATTTACCAGCAGAACGGGCTACATTAAAAGCTACTTCTTAGAAAGTTTACCCCTATAGAGTAACTGGATAAAATTGATGCTAAGGAGAATGTACGTGTTACTCACACCGCAATTTCTGTCTTAATGCAGGCAATATAGTATCAATAAGCAAGAGCAAATATCCAGTAATTTGTTATATAGCCCCAGGAAGATCGTCTTATTTGAAAGACATCACTCGCATAATGAGACGCCATCACAAATTACAAGAAGATGATTAAATGCATTCTATATGCTATTGTTAACTATAATTTCTTCTAATAGGTTTTTCTGGTGGATTATTCAAAGACGGCATCTAACAGATGTATAATATTTCGCTTATCTCTAAGATGAATGCAAAGAGGTAAGAAAGTGTAGGCTAATGTATGGGCGTTATATGATGTGTAACAATGTATCACGGAAGCCAGTGTTTACATACACTGCTATCAAACGATATAATAACATCAATAAATACCGTTCTCTACGTGTTAACATTAAATCAAACATTTATAAATCCTGTTTTTCTTTAGTTACGTCAAGTTCCAGTTAATTCCAATGTACTCTGTTTTTACCGGCAAAGGTTGCTGAGGGTATTTTCTGTCTTTGATCTGCGTCACGGCCTGTCACAAATATGCGCTTACTGTAAGGACAGCTATACTGAGCATAGGAAAAGTATTCGTGTAAGTTTAGGAGGCGTGGCCAACGCAGTAGTGACGTATGGAGTGAAAGTGTCACTCCCAAACATTCCGGGTACATGATACGAGAAAGATTTAATAAATACTGGCAGTGGCACGTGGAGAGAAGAAAAGTTCTGAATGCAGTGCCTAGTGACGGCGTGTAGGAATCACTTGAGGGAGCTAGCGGGAAGAAAGACTCGCCGACAGTGATAAGTAGTGACGTGACTCACCAGCAGCAGTGGCGAGTTTGCGCACACTAGTGACACTCCAGTGACGAGCTTTGAGCAGATGGTCTGCCAACCAGGAGAACATCACTGCCACAGCGAACCTACTCAGGTTTGGTAGTCCTAACATCAGTCCGTTCTGCAACAGCAACACACAGACACACACTAGTCAATAGTAAGGAAATTTAGACATATATTAATTTATACTTTTAGCTGTTTCAAGTAAAATCATGTTATTAGTGATTGTTCATTTGAACTGCTGCACTGCGTGTGTAAACCTCTGAACCCAACAAAGATCTAATGCTATGAAGTGGAGTTAGAAGACATCTAGAGTGCTAGTGAATATGAAATGAGGTATGCAGTAATTCAGGGGTGGATACCACTGTAGGTTTTTTTTTGGAAGGAGGGGGGCGGAGGGGGGTCATTCCTTACAAAGTAGCTATGCCCACAACCCGAGTCAAGAGTAGTCGGGTCCGGGGTCCCTCCCCTCTCCACAAAAGTTAATTTTTAATGTGCCATTTTGTGCTTACAAGCTAAAGAAGAATTTCGGACATATGCCATTGCAGCAAATGGTATGTCACAGAAAACCAGAGAATACACACAAGCAAAAATACAAGTAAACAAACAAAAAGTCTTCGTTTGCAACTGGCAAACGAAGGTAAACATATACAATTCCACAAAGAATTAAGTCAGTGATTTACAAGAAAATAACACAAACAAGTACCGAAGCACAAAATATAAAAATCAGCCAAGGGAATGAAACAAATTAATAAGATAAATAAGTGAAATTGATCCGACCTTGTCGGTTCGCTACGTAATTTGACGACACACGAGGCAGTTCAGACATCGTGAGTTATAAATTAGTATGTATTATTCTACGTTTTCAACACTTTCACCTAAACCGGAGCAATTATATTTGCTGCTAATCGAATAAAAATTATTAGTATAAAAAACATTTAAAATTTTTTAAATTTTTATATTCTGTTTCAACATTTTTTAAATACAAATCCTTTTTATTCTTAATTTATATGAGCATGACATTGTAGCCTGTAATGTCTTTATCCACTGTGATTTTTTTTTAGTTTGGTATATCAGTTGGTTTTAGTGTAGTCCTTAAAACGGAAACATGCAAAATATGACTTTAACAAGCCATTACGAGAAAACTATGAGAGATAGAAAAATTTCATAAGAGCCAAATTTAGTCACATTTTGTGTCCAAAATAAGAAAAAAATATCTGGTACAAATAAAAAATGGTGATGATAATTGTGGTATCCGCGCCCTTAAGTGACAGTTTCTGAGGGTCAATAAATTATCACCAAGAGTTGTAATAACAATTTTTCTTCTTAAATTGCGAATTTAAGAAATGATTTTTACGTATATATAATATTGTACTTAGTGCGTTGTGTAATTATTAAACTGTGCTTACCTTTTGATATTTCTGGCTTAGACATAATTGTAATTCTTGTTTGTATTTGTTCTTCCGCCATGTTGTACGGACTAAATTTTGACTTTCGAGGGTTTAGAAGTAAAACTACCCATGTCCATTTTCAGTAACTTTCGGAAAACCTTAGCCAAAATTAACCTAACCATTCTACAAAACTGAAAATAAGAGTACTTCTATGAGAGAGAATGTGTCAAGACGTGGGTATTGTTACTACACGTGGAGAGTGATAGTCTCAGTACTTGGCTGCAATATCTCAACTTCGGAGAAAAATACTTGGGTAGTTTTACTTCTAAACCCTCGTTATATTCTTGCTCCTTCAGGTATTTATACACGCGATTTTTTCATATGTGCATTCAGTCGGCTTCCAAGTTCATGTATGTGTTGCTCTTGTCTATCATCAAAGTAAATGTAGAATGGGTTGTTATGCTACAGGACTTGTAATTAATTAATTTTCAGCGCTTCGTTTAGTTTATTGTTACGTTTTTTCTTGAGTTAAAGTCCTGAAGCATGATGGCCCACGTCCTAGTGTCTCGTTCGTGGTTTTGCAGTTCGTTATTTTTTTCTCTTGGTCAGTAAATTTATAGTAACTTTGGTCTTTTGGTTTCTTCCAGGTTAACTTGGTAACTTTAGTAATTTTCAGAAAGTACAGAGGGAGAAAGAGAGAGAGAAAGGCAGAAATTAAATTCTATAGTTTAATTTTGTTGGTATAATAATTTATAACGGTTGGCGAGTAATTTTGAATTTGGCAGAGAAAGTAAATTATTCAGATATCTATGTTTTTTTAAAGTTCGGTTTTCTTAATAATAGTAATTATATTGTGTATTATTAATGCACCTTAACGTGCCTATTTTATGAAGCTGTTCAAAGTTTGTTAGGTATCGCATGCATACTACCGCGGTATGGGTCTCAGTAGTTTATGCTCTAGTTTGTGTGGGTATTTTGCGGCGTGTGACCCCCTGAAGTGTACTTCCTAAAAGTATAGGAGTTAATTCAGTTATGTGAGAGTGTTGTGTGTATTCGTTACTGAGGTATGCGACTCAGCATTTGTAGTTATTTTTGTTCAAGTTAGTTTCCTATAAGGATAGGGCTATTTAATGTGTAATAATTGTATTTGTCTATTATTACACCCTTTTCAGAAATTTCGCCTAGGGCTTCATTATGATTGATAATGTTCACATTGCCTTTGTGGTGTCCTTTGGCCAAAAGCAACTATTCAAGGGCACCACAATAATTTCTTATTAAAGGGAAAGTGAAATTTATCCCAAGCAAGGATAAACCTTATACCTCAGCAACAATAATTTAAAAAAAAAGGATTCAAAAAGTTCTGCGCGACTCATTACATAATAACTTCACTAATTTTATTACACAAAAACACTACACTT
>PNEQ01104109.1:2500-16610 GCA_003012365.1 Medauroidea extradentata
TTTCAACATAATTTTTTCCTTGTGTTTACCGTGCACCCCGGACATATTTTTATTAATTTTCGAGAAAAGGTTGTGAAATACAGTCGGCCCGCCTTATCCACGGTATTTCAGTCCAGAAAATCCGCAGATAACGAAAACTGTGTATATTCAAGACACCTTAATAACCTACATAAACCACAATATCCATTTTATATTTTCAAATGTTTAACCCCTAAATCAACGTACATACTACTATATTTGAGTGAGGTTCATATCTTTAATACTTTAATAAAGTGTCCCACAACATTTAAATATTGTAAAAATTATATGTTACATGTGCAATGTGGCGCATGTTAGATACAGGGGCAGCCACACTGCGAGGATGCAAAGACTTGGTAACAGCGCGCGGCAAGCCAGGTGGTCAGCCACTGCTGATGTCGCAATACGACACCGACACGGCCTGATGCGCTACACTATCTCTCCACCCTACACTGCCAAGGACGTGCGCTGTGCGAAGAGGGAGTGTTGCCACAAGAGTTGATAGAATCATGTTTGATAACACTATTTGTTGCGTTAAATGCTTACTTTACCTTTGTCATATCAGCATAACTATGACTATATAGGCATGAATGTTTTGCAATTGTCTAAATATTGTTTTGCTTGTATGACATGCATGTAAATTACAGAAAAGAATAGGATTACAAACATAATATATTTTTGACCTTAATTAAGAGGAATCTTTGCCTGTGTCGAATTTCCACTTTTGATGCGTGGGAACAGCGAAGTGGTAAGAGCCAGTGTCCTACTATTGACGAGAAGCATATTGCCTCTATTTGCAGCGTACCAAACTGATGTGCAAGGTTTTCCTTGGAGAGTCCTTTTGCTACATGACTATAAGCGGTGACCATAACATTTTATTTTTAAATAGAATGAAGTTAAGACCAACGCACATCTCTCGCTTTGCACTTACCCGAATCCAGGTAATATTTTCAGAGTTACAGCAGTCTAGAAAAACTTTTTTTTTTTATTAGAGGCCCAGAAGTCATGCTTCTAACAAGCATTCTGAATGTTTGAAAATATAGAAGCATAGTTTATAGTGTTTTTTCTTTTCGTAGACAAACACAATATGAATAAGTTAAGCGGTTTCGTGGAAAAATAATACGCGTGACATGCTACATCATTCATGCGCCAGTCTAGGACTTCTCTTAAGGCGGCCGCCTGGCTGGTGCTCTTAACTGCTTCCAGCATGTTCGAGTTACATTTTTCTCAGATACCGGTAAATGTGTGTCCACAACGTTTATCTATGTAAAGAAAACACACTTCAGACACCACGCACACTGGAAATATTTTGGCACCCTCAAACTTGGCTAAAATCGGCTTTTTCACGCAGTTGTTTTTCAAGTTATATGTAATGGATTTGTACGAAATTGAGGTCTAAAAGTACACTTAAATTTGCTACAGTGACATGTTCGATATAATGACAGGATCACTGCTTAGTCTCACAGTAAAATTTGGTACGGCAGGAACACTGCGTGCACATTTACAACTTTGAGTGTAGAGGCATATCACAATACATGTGTCGGCCGACGCCGCTCGTAGCGCCTCATAGATTTTCATCTCACACTTATAAACATATCCTTCACTAGGCGGCTGCCTTAAGGATGTTAGCGGTTTTGTTTTTAATACAGCATCACTGATTATACTAAAATCAACTCGGCGCAATTTTTTTATACCGTTTTTGGTGCAGTAATAACACTTGATCTTATTTGTTGTGCTTTATTTCATGACGTATTAATTATACACTTTTTTCCCCCCGTATCAGCGGCCACCTGTTGCAACAGACATGTTGTATTTTACTAAATGTAACATTTTCATTTTGTCAGTGAAACTAAGAACTTAGAGATCTCTCTTCGGTTTAGAAGGATCACTACAGTCTTTTTTTTAGGAAACATTACGCTGCAGGTCACGGAATCATGTATAATTGCACACTGTACATGCACTTCAAGGCCATACCCTACATGCGGGCAACAAACGGGCAAACAAGATGTAATTAAATATACGTGTGTGTTCTGTGTGAAAGCAGATTGCGAGATGGCGACGTGGCCCGTGGGAGATATCAAATCATTTTGTTTCTGAAACATGCAGCGAGCGACAGGATGTATGCAAGTGAAGTACCGCCGCCCACACATTCAACAGATACAGCATCGCTTCTTTGCTGCTCCTGCCTGCACCGAATCATACTAACTATAACCGCAAGCACCTAGCACAGTGCATAATGATGTAGATAACAGGAGCTGACAACACAAGACTAGTTGCTCTCGTGCACTGCGAGTGACATGCTAGTAGTTCGTGCGGCACACTGCGCGGCGCACGCGGAAATACAAATTCTTAAGAATTTTGTATTTATATTAAATGTTTCTTTCTCATTTTTCAACTGCGGTCGGTGAAAACCGCAGATAAGAAGTCTGCGGATAAGGTGGGCCGATTGTACATTATTTGTAGGCAAAAACCATAAGTCGTTATGATATTTGAGTAAGTTATAAATAAATTTGTTTTTAAAAATATATTTTTATACTAACAAATGTGCTACCTTTGGGTTATCCGCAGTTCCAGACTATCCGTGTGTTGTGAGGCACCAATCACAGGGATAATCAGGAGTTTACTGTATAAGTTTAGTGACTACAGCAGAACCTCGGAACTAATGACCCTCCATGGTTGCCAAAAATTGTGTTGTTACATCCGAAAAACCCAATTTTGACCCCAAAATATTGAAAATTATGTGTAAAGTTCACCCCCCTCCTTCCCCCTTCCCAGCCCTTGTGAAGTTCATGTTTGACTGTGGCTGGTTCTAAACTGTTATGTATTAAATAAAATTTATGTTAAAGTCTAATGAATAAAATACAAGCTAACGTTTACCCTCTCCTTGTACCAAAATACAAAAAAAAAAAAAAAACTGTACATGTTGTAGGCAGATATATTCTGAATACAGTTATATAAGATAGGAAGCCAATATTTACCTTCTCAAACCTAAAATTGTTATAAACAGTGAGTGGAGTATAGTTTTACAGAGAAGATTACTGGTACTTCTGTATTTGATCACTTATGACAGAAAAAAGAAGTGTAATCAAATTATATGTGACAATTTAAAATGTAGACATCTTAAAAATATAAAAATAATCTGCCTGAAGTATAAATAACAATCTTACATCACTGTAAAAATAATATAAACAGCACATGTCAACTTAACTTGCAATCGTTTGCAGATGTTTTATTAAAATGCTAAAACGATACCTATGACTATAATCTCTATTTTGCTGGACAGCAACTTGAGCATGCTTTTTATATTTTAAAAAGAGGTAATCAGCTTGTCGAGCATAGCATAACCCTATTTTAAATTTTCATGCAGTTGTGTGCGTGAAAAGGTCACCCTTATAGTATATAGTCACACCATGATTTTAAGTTTCTGGAAAAAAAAAAAAATTTAAAAATTAAATTGCACTTGTAGATAAATTTTTGTGCCCATCTTTTAAAAAGAGAGTGTGGCCTTTCCACTTTCCTCCCAACTAAGTGTTTAGCTTATCTCTACCTTCCGCCTAACGTGATCATGCTTGCTCACCCGTGAACATCAACATCCTCACCCCATGCCACGCCTTCCGCTTCTCATGTAAGAGGAAGATGCAAGGGAGGAAATAAGGCAGCTTAGTTGCAACTTCTTGCTTTGGTATTGTGCATGCGGGCCAACTCTCCAGGAATGCATTTTGTCTCTCGTCGAAGCCAAAGATTTTGAAGGTTTTTTTCCCCCCCGTTACAGTCTACCAAGTGATGGTAACAATGTTACTGCAGGATTCTAACAAACGTATATTTAAATCATATTTTGTACATTCTCCCCCATTTTTCTTAATAATTTATATTTTTTGATGGTTACCAAGAATGGTGTCGTTGATCCAACGTTAGCTCGGGGTTCTGCTGTACTTTTGTTGAAAATTGTAATCTTGAATGTGATGTTCAGTTGCCTCTACAGTCCAAATAACCTGCATTTTTTTTATGTGGTTGACATGGAATTACATTATATCCTTATGCAGAAACTTCGTAACAGGGTTTGTTTACTGTAATTCTAGAAACTAAAAAGTATTTTTTAAAGTTTTTTTTCCCAACCGGTTTATCCCCAAAATACAAACCTTATTACCACCATGATATATTTTTACCAGTGATGTTGATATTACATTATTTTTACACTAAAATATAATTTTTATTGAACTAAAGTTGATGTTTAGTTTAACCTATTCCAAAAGGACAGAAAAATACTATTAATATTAACTTTGTATTGAAGTTTCACTTTGTGCAAATTCTTTACCAATCGGCAATCAATGATCTTGGTTATATAGTTATAGAACTGTGATGAGTAATACTCTTTTTTTTTAATGTATAAATAATTCTTAAGCTGTCATTGTGAAGTAATTGCCCAGAAAAAAAGAATGTATTAAACATTTACGCTATTAGTGTTCATTAAGATGTGCTTTATGTTTTTGTATTAAACGTTTTATATTTAAAAACAAAAGTAAATCTGATTTTGTATTAATAAACTGAAAAAAGAAAAATATATACATATATTTTTTTTTATAAGTAGTGAACACTTTTTTTAAGATAGGCATTTAATATATCCAAGGTAACTCTAATGGTATATATTATACCAGGGGGCTTCAATGCATGGTCTGCAGGCCACAGATGGATCTCGGAGGTCTCTCATGGGTCTCAAGAGGTCCCTATTTTTAGCTTTGTCCCGAAAATATAACCCCATGTCTTAACCCAATTTCAAACACTTTCTTAGTGTTTTGCTTCTTTAAAGAATTTTGTATGGTAGTCATATCTCTGGGAATAATGTTTTATTTGTAAATCCAGTTTTAATATAAACTACATTTAGTTAAGTTTACCTACATATTATAATGCAAAAGTTGCAGATTGAAATTGATTAAAATCCACCTATAATAGGCCTACGCCTATCTAGGTCTACGAACGTTACACCCAGTAAATTTCTACACAATAACAGCCATTACTGTTAGGACCTACTTATAAAAATAAGAACAATATTTTAATTGAAGTGAACAAAATTTAGCATAGCCTGTAACCTAAATAAATTTTAGTCAAGTGGTAGCATGGCAGGTTGGAAGCTGACAAAAAGATAATTATGTGATCACAACACAAGATTGTTCACTTTATTTTATCATACTCGAGAATTACAAATATGCTCAAAGTCTGTTCTGTGACAGGTTATGGTATCAATTGGTAGGCAAAACACATCCAGCAGACAGTTTATAAACTTTATTTCAAACGCAGCATGAGATGCAGTCAAGAACATGTTCAGGATGCATGATATAAGAGTAACAACTGCAATGTTAGGACCAACTTGTAAAAACCAGCATTATATCAACTTCATTGAACCTAAAAACTAGGGATGGGAAAGTACTCGAAATTTCAAGTATGAACTCGAGTTCTGTAAATGCGTGACTCGAGATTGTACAATTTTCTTAAGCTTGAACATTTTTTAGTTTAAAAATAATAATAATAATTGTAATGTCCTCCAAAATAACGAAAACTGCCATATTTGTAAACACGTAGAACATTCCCAAATTTTCTGAAAAAAATTTAAGGTCGCATCCCGACTTTAGCATTCCCGTAAACATTGCCTTTTTATGGGTTGTCCACCTGCTGGAAAGTAGCAATTGCGCTTCCTGAAACATGGCAACCATGCGTCATTCCACAGGACACAAGACAAAGCGACGGCTGAGAAGCAAGCTGCTGACCTCTGCTGCAGCTACCACTCCTTCGGTAGCTTATCGTCGCTTCAACTTACAGGGCGCACCTGTTGCTTGTGTCTTCTCTCTTGCTTAGCCAGCTAGCTGCTGGCATTAATGCATTAAGTTGAGAGCAGGAAATAAGAAAGGACAACAAATTATAAAGCAAAAGCGACAGCACATATGAAGATTGGGCCGTATGGTTTTATTTTCTTTCGGCCACGGTGACTGGCAAAACAGAGAGCGAGAGTAATTAGGAGGAAGAGAGAGAGAGAAAGGTGAGTAGTAGAAGGAGATGCGAAAAGATGACGATTTGACTCTCTTGCTGTTTCTGGTTGTCTGTCCAGCGTGAGGGACGGAGTAATTAATTGTGTGGCAAAGCCACGCCTCTTTTCACCTCCATCATTCTCCGCACGGATCAGGCCCGGTCACTTGCAAGACTATCTCTGGCGGGCGCCGGCCTGCCAGCTGCCACCACAACAATTGAAGCACGACCACTTCACGTCGTACCAACCCAATACGAGAATGTGAGTCGCGACTTACTTTCAACGAATTTAGGTGACGTCTAGAACTTGTTGGCAACCGTGTGTAGTTTAGAGCTCTAGATACAAGCAGTCGTGTAACAGAAAATTCGTTGGTAATTTCAAAGCAATAGTTTATGTTGCGCGAGCTATTTTGTGCAAATTTTGCCAAATCTACGAGTTTCGAAAAAAAAACATGTATTTACTACGGTAATTATATGAAATAGCCCATTCACAGTAGAGTTTGTAAAAATAATGAAAATAATATAGAAAAGAGTTTGTAAAAAGAATGAAAATAATATAGAAAAGAGCTTGTAAAAAAGAATGAAAATAATATAGGAAGTAAACTACTGTCCTGCGAAGACAACGAAGCTTCATCCTCGTCAGTTAATTCAAGTGGAAATCGCAAGTCACTAGTATGGAATTACTTTACCGGAGTTTCAAAAGATGAATTCCAGTGTTGTACACGCAAGAAAATTATAAAACACCCCTACAGTTTCCACGACAAGCATTGTTAGGCACCTCAATATACATCCACATATTCAAAAGGAGTATGAATCACAAACCTTAAAAAGAAACGTAGTCAAGGTAAGTGCCAAGAAGCAGCTTACACTTCAAGATGCCACAAAATCTACAAAGTTAAATACTGACAATCACTCAAGCTATTGGGGAGACGATGGTACTCAGCCATACTCTATGATTGATGACAGGTTTTCAAAGACTGTTAAATGTTGTAAAACCAAAATATGACATACTCAGTAGAAACGCCTTTTCACGGAGTATTGTACCGAAAATGTACGACACAGTCAAAAGTAAAATGCAAACGTCTTTGAATAATACAGTACCATCATTGCCCTGCATCTCCCTTACATCAGACTTTGGATGAACAATTCAACATGACACGCTATGTTCTTGGCAACTCACATTTTCCAGGGGAACATACAGGTGCTGCTATCTACAGCAAACTGAATGAAATTGTGAGTGGGGATTCGGAGATCTGATAGTACCAATATATATTGTATTGTCACAAATAATGCCAAGAATATGACAGCAGCAGTTGGTAGATCTACCTGGCAGTTAGTGCCATGTATGGTACATACTTGGCAGTTGTTTATTTTTGATACAAAGAAAGAAACTCCAGGACTAGAAGTTGTTCTGAGTAAAGCTAGGGCTATTGTAGGGCACTAAAAGCACAGCAGTAAAGCTAGAAACAGTGAAAGTCATGAAGAAAATCATGCAAAACAAAAACTAATTTTTAAAATTGAAGTAAATATTAGCAGCATCACACCAGAAATAAAATATGATCAACCACAAGCATCCAAAAGTTCTGATAGTAGTGCTTTGTGTCATGCATTCAACAAGTTGTCTTAGAATTCTCCATCTGTAGCAGTCAACTCCCCACAAAATCAACTTGACTTGTACTGATCCAAAGAAAGAATGTCCATTAAAATGGTGGCAAGATAATGCATGTCACTTCCCACTTTTGGTGAAGACATCACGGCACTATCTGTCTATTCCCGCTACACAGGTGTCAAATGAAAGATTATTTTCGGCCGCAGGAAACATTATCACTTGTAGAAAGGAAAACATTTTGCGGTAACACCTCGAAGAACAAGTGTTTTTAAACAGTAACTTGCTGTAAAAATTATTAACAGTGAATTTTTCAAGCACCAATTTTTACAGGAAGGTGGACTATGAAGAATTTTATTTATCTTAGAATTTATAACAATATTTACAATAGCAGTGTGAATCCTTATAGTAGAAATATTTATCTCATTGAAATGAACTATGACAATTTTAATGTATATAATAGAATGGTTTTTTTTTATTTTTTTTAAGTGTGAAATTCTGATTTGAAATGACTCTTGTAGTGTGTAATGTCTCCTGAGTAACATCAAACAAATTTATATATTTCTGACATTTTTATTTGAGGCTAATACACTAAATGGTTTCAAAAAGTTAAAAAAAGGTAGACTAATTATCATTGCATGTAACTGTTTATTTTTAGGGGAATATTCTTGTACGTATACTATATGTTAGAAATCTTTTTGTCTTTACTATATACTTTTTACTAAACAGTGACGATATTGTGACAATATTCAATTGACACAGTAATACTGTATATTGTTTAGTTTTCCAATCAAAAGTCTTCATAAAGGAATTATTGTAAATTAAACTGCATAAAATAAGATAATGGTTTCAAATTAATTGTTTCATGTCCATGTGTTTCACAGTGGCTACTAACCGTTTCTATTTTGGCAAATTTATTAATTTCTGTACAAGCTCGCTCGAGTTCGACTCGAATGATAGAAACTTTTTCAAATCCTCGGCTCGAGCTCGACTCAAAAAAATTTCAGTGCTCGTACATCCCTACTAAACACCTAAAAAATTTCCACCAAGTGTAACATGTAGTATGTACATAGCAATAATATAGAGGAAGCTTGCCAGTTTTGAATTTGACAGAAAGTTAATTATAAGATCACAACATTACAATTTTAGTACACTTTACCACTTCATTCACAAAAATTACATGATTTTTCCATTGTGCGTGCTGGAAAGGGTGATGTTAAGCAAATAAATATGACGAAACAAGCAAACCAAGATAAATTATAGTGTAAAGTAAGTCTCAGTTAATTTTGCGACACAATTAGAAAGGAGTTGGTATAACCAAAGTTGTGTGTGTATCTACTTTCAGTCTGCATTTTAGTTGTGCCGATCAGCTCTTTTGCTCTTTAATGACGATGTTTCCAGAAAAGTGAAACAGTGCTCGCTGTAAACGTTTGTAAAAAATGTGATGGAGAGTTTTTTTGAAAGAAGTTAAAGCTGCATGCAGCAGAACTGTTTATATAAGCCACAGGCCTAAATTCGGTGAAGTGATTCTGTCCTTACAAAGTTATTTTCTTTGATTGATTATTTTGTGTAGGCCTAAGTGGACCTATGTTTTTAAGTACAGTAGAGCCCCGATTTAACGATCTCGTGAATAACAAAAACAGTGATTTAACGAAAGGATTTTAAGGAACCTTCAAAAAATAACTAAACAACTTATTACATTTCTAAGTGACTTTGGTAAATTGGAATATTAATTATAATGTAAGTCTGTAAAAAATACTAGCACTGAACCCAGTATATACACTTTTCTCAGTAGAAAAGCTTAAACTATCTGTCGAGAAACAAAAAAAATTAGTTAAAAATTGTTGAAAACTTTGGCCACAGGAGTTATCTTGTGATAAAAGCATGCGCGAGCGAGTGACGTGTTGCATAACAAGTGCACGCCTTGATCCTTATCCTAGTGGCTGGCGACTAAACGAGTATCGAGGTAGTCAGTCTCCATTAGAATGCGCTGCAGTGCCACGTGCTCTATTGATGAATTATATTACTGAGAGAATGCAGTGGTGTCCGGCGTGATTATTTACTCTCGTGTCCCGTGATAAAACCAGTGAATTTATAAAAAAAATTATGTAATATTATTTGTGTAGACTTTGTACAACGAATTTATTACCGTAAACATAAGTAATTTATTTCTCAGATGCTAAAAAAACGCTTGAGTGCAAAGTATTTTTACCAAGCAGACCAATAAGTTTGTTTCAAGAGTGCGGCTGCCTACAAGCTACAATGGCCGCCGCTGCGCATATTTAATTATTTTACCGTTGTTTCATTGAAATTATTACAATTTTTTTTTACAATTTTCATGGGAATTTCCTGAATTTTATTGGAGCGGGTGGGAGAAAAACTGAAATATTGATGGCTCGGCGGTGTTAGTCATCACATCTCACATGTTGATGGCGCGCGCAAGGATGGCCTAACTCGCCATGCGCACACTCGCCAAGCATTCCACTTGGAGTTTTTAAAGTTTTTTGTTGATTTTTTTTTCTTTCACTGCTGTGGCTTACCTGTTGATGATAAATGTGTTTTGTTATTGTTTTGAGCCAATTGACTTTATAAAATTTCAAGAATATGAAGTCGGATTTAACGAAACATCAATTTAGAGTAAACATCTTTGAGTCCCGTGACATTTCGTTAAATCGGGGTTCTACTGTATAAGATCTGGAACAAAAAAAACCCACTTTAAACTTAAAAAACTTTCAAAACCAATGCATATTACTGACTTCCACATTGTTTTTGTACTATGTTTGTTTACTCCCTCGCTCTGTTCCATATCCCTTTATATTTACAGAAAAATCTCACTCTTTGTGGTTCTAAGAGACCCTATTAGACTGTACAAACATTAAAATGTTTTTATGAACCTTTACACTAAAAACTACTTGAATAGTACCATTTTACACCTTTAAATAAACATTTTCCCAGAGGAGGATCTCTGGAACCCATGCTGTATTGGTGGAAACATATTAATGTTTTGGACTTGCCAAAATTTTCGGCTTAGAAAATAGTGCTTTGTTCAGAAATGATTAATGGCTGTGTCAGGAACATATGCAAACAAGAATGTATGAGAATGTTTTGTCGCATATCGTACCATATTTGGGATTTGGCTGATTTTACTGAGCTTTAAGGGGAAGGGGTGTGACAAAAGTCTCCCGATTTTTTATTTCTGAAAGGTGGACGACTGGTGTAGTGTGGTAACAGTAACAGCACTTGGCTAAATGCTCAAAGCAGAGTATTTTTGAAAGTAGGTTCGAGGTGCCGCACCTTCCAATAGTTTTTTATGTAGCAAATTCTTTAATTATGAATTTGCAATTTTATCAAAGAATATATATATTTTTTATTATTGCAACGTAATTATTCGAAGTTTCATAACATGTAGACCTACTGTTATTTTACTTTTTACCCAAATTATGTATAGAAAATTTGGCGCAAGAAATAATCAGTAAACCAACAACCTACTCTTAGTTATCTCTCCTTTGTGGTGACTTCAATTTCTGTACCTACTATAAGTGTGCAATACAAAACAATCTTACGTAGCAAATTTAATCTTTGTAAACAGCAGTTCTCGTTAAAAAAATGCAACAATGTTGGGTTCACAAAATAGATGCAATATGGCAGCAGTGTCCTGAATTTCAAATAAATATGACTTACGAATTAAATGTCTCTTGATAAAGACTTTGTAACTATGTTTATGCAATAATATTCCATTTCAAAACATGCTCGTTAATTATATATACAATTTTCTTCTGATCCTGTCTATATAGGTGCTAATATTGTGCACGACCACAGAACAAAAGATTTTTTTTCCACCCAGAGGATGCATTCAGTGCGTCAAACAAGTAGAGCATTTTTTTCACTCGCAGATTTCTGCCACAGGAGTGTGACTGGAAGTTCGAAACTGAGGAAGATCTCGTACGAAGATTCCGCACTTCGGAATTTCAACTCAAGAATACCATTCTGCCACAAGGAGATGAATGTTTTGAAATTTAGTAATTGAAATTCGACAATTCAAAATAATCTCGTAACAACTGAGATCAACCCCCAGCGCCTGAACAGTTTCACTTGCGTCAAACCTATTGACAAATACAAATACAGTCCACACCATATAATACTTCCTATTTTTGACAGATTGGAAGACAAACTATGTAAACAACACATTGTGTATCTTTCCACCACCACATACTTTCCACCTGACAATCAAAAAAATGTAAACAGTTAAGGTATATACCGTATTTATGCACACACAGGCCCCTTAGTTTTTCCAAAACTTACTTAAAAAAAGGGGGGAAACCTATGTACGCAATTTTGAAAAAAAAAAAAAAAAAATTCAGAAAAATTTAAAATTTGTCAATATTAGGTATGATTTAATGCTGTACTATTTCTATTTACGTCCTCTGTACGAAAGAAAGAAATTAAGTTTTGAAGTATCACCCAATAAAAAAATAAAAAATCTTAAATTTGCTAGCACAAAATACGGTTCATAGTTTTACAGTAACTTATTTCATGCAAACAAATTCAATAGGTAAGAAAAACGCACCAGTTCCTTGTATCAAAAACGTAAACATCAGCTGTTGACGAGCACTGGTCGGACGAATAAAGAACATGAAGCGTGAACGTGTGATGCAACACTAAACACGCAAAGCGAACTAAAATTACAGGCATTATCCGGCCTTAGTAGACCAAAATGTTTAGACACAACGAACTATTGATGTTGCTACGGTATCCTGTAACTTGTTATTCATTTTGCGCCAATCTCTAATACACGACGCTGTGATGTATTTATGACGTACTGCGCAATTTCCTATTTCTTCTGCCTCCTTAATTACTTTTAGCTTCTCACTCTATGTAAACGAACGCAATCATCATTTTGACTTTTTGATTTCTCAAAGAACTGTCAAAATGTACTAACATACCAAGTCACTTCACTACAAAAACATTTATCTGCTACGCGCCAAGAACAATGCCGCCTAAACTCATGATTAGTTATCGATCACGCCTCCAGCTCAGCATTCCTCCGCCTGCATGGCTGTGTGCATGTGTGCCTAGCCTACCGTGCTGTTGTTAAGTCTCAGCGCATGCCAGTTACCTACCCACGTAGCATGCTGACTTCAAATACAAATTATCCATGTAAGCAGCGCACCCTCATTTTTGTAATTCAAATTGGAGGGGGGGGGGGGGCTGCGCGAGGTACATGGGCGAATATGGTACACAGAATAAACTCACATGATGGCGCGTGGTATATGGTTATCAGACATCAACATTCTCATTTCTTGTGAAATATACATAGGAGGGCCTATGTGCGATATTTTAGCTTTTCCAAATTTGAGTTTCAAAACTTAGGGTGGGGGGCCAATATGTGCGTAAATACGTTATTTGCAATAAAATCTTAAATGTGTTGCGATTTTATTTTCTTTATTTTTATACCTCCGACACGTAGGTAAATTGTTTTCAATACTGGCTGCACATTAATCCCACTAAAGTTGACTAAGTTTATGGAAAATTATTTTATAATTTATATTACAGCAGTTTATTTTTTATTTTTTTTTGGTGCACGCACACGAATGAATAGACCTAAAGACTAATACAAGTGGGTGATCAGACCACTGTACAAAAGTCGAGGTCACAAAATTAAGACAATGCTGGTAACTAGCCAGCGAACAACAAAAATCACAATGCACAGTTAGAATCTGCAGCTCCTAAACTGTGAAGAAAATTAAGAAGAATGATACCTTTTCAGGTGGGAGACATGGGCTCTAGTTATGTAATGACCCATCTCAGGGTCAGCGAGACTAGTAGTCACAGGCGTAAGAAAACACTGGATCTGGTAGGGACCAGACCAACGGCACAGTTAGAATCTGCAGCTCCTAAACTGTGGAGAAAATTAAGAAGAATGATACCTTTTCAGGTGGGAGACATGGGCTCTAGTTATGTAATGACCCGTCTCAGGGTCAGCGAGACTAGTAGTCACAGGCGTAAGAAAACGCTGGATCTGGTAGGGACCAGACCAACGGTAACAAAGTTTAGCCATTTTCTTATCAGCAGCGTTGCTGATGGGATGGGCCTTGCAAAGGACAAGGTCGCCTACTTTAAACGGGTTGTCAACCCGGTGTTTGTCATATTTGGCTCTGCTTTTGACATGAGCTCGTTTTAAATTCCTAAGGGCTGCTGCCCAAACTTGTCGGATGTCCTTGGGAGTATCCAGCAATAAATCATTTAAACTCCATAAGTTTGACAAAGGGTTATTTGGAGCATAAGTAAAAACAAGTTTGAAAGGACTAGTTTTGTGTGATTCATGATTGGCATAATTGAAAGCCATTTGAAGCCAAGAAAGATTACTGTCCCAACTACTTTGATCCGTCGCATGAAAAGCAATGAGAGCTGAACGGAGGTTTCGGTTGAAACGTTCCGCATGCGAGGGTGGTGGGTAGTATGGAGACA
>PNEQ01104123.1:0-120287 GCA_003012365.1 Medauroidea extradentata
CAGACTTGCTTCACGGTCAGAGATTGGATGTTTTGACATTCGTGTGTCGTGGGGTTTTACACGCAAATCACAGACGTGTGGTGTTACAGTAACCTTATTGTGATTGGTACAGTCAAATGAGAAACGTCACAGTTCAAAGGCACGCTGCCAATATCTATGAAGCAGAACTGCAGACGTGCACATAAGGCACTGGAACATAGTGGGGCAAAATTCTTTTCGCGAAAAGTTCATGTCTCTACTTATGTGCACACGTACAACTCTGGTTTGTGGTTATTGGCAGAATATAATAGGGCAGAGTCGTGGCTCGCTTGACTGCACCAACCAGAACAATGTTACCGCGAGACCACACGTCAGTAATTTGCGGGTAGGACCCCGAGACGCCGAAAGTTATAAACTTCCAATCTCTGACCATGAAGCAGAGGAACAGGTGTGCACATAAGCCACTGAAACTAATTGTTGCAGAATTCTTCACCGAAAATCACTCGCTGTAAATATGAAGCAGAGTTGCAGATATGCACGTGAGGCGTTGAAACAAAATTGTGCAAAACTATTTTCGCCAAAAATCGTGGCTCTACCAATCGTACAAGGCGCCGAACGCTACACTGGCTTGGAGAATACTTCGACAGAAAATATTCTCACTATTTTATACCATCTTTAGTTATTAGAAACAGCAACATTCAACTTGACGCACTTACAAGAAATGGAAAGGAATCCATTCAATTATTCGTCTGAAGTGTATTCAAGAAACAATGGAAAACCGAAATCAGGGCGGTCGGAGTAGAGATTTGAACCCTGGTACTCCCGAATGCAAGTTTAACGTGTTACTGTTGCGCCACCAGCCTCGGTTTCACACCTGGGATGGATTAATCAGAAGAATGGGAAAACTATTCAGCGTAACACACCGACGTGAGAAAAATCAAATGTCTTTTGTACGAATTTAGCTTTTGGATTCGGATTATTTTTCAAAGGAATATATTGTAAGATTTTTTTTTTACAAGAAAGTTAGAAAATATTGGCTGTGGAATCAGGATTTATGATAATTGATTTGTTAAACTCTTTAAAAGGTATGATTAATTTACCGAGGAACAATATTACCAAAGATTGTAAGTCAAAGTTTTTTATGACATAAACAGCAAGAAATGTCACATTCTTTTATAACTTTATTGCACAAGATTAATTTAAAAACGAATGGAAATAAATGTTTGCATTGCACTTAATTGTCTGGCCTTTATATGTACATTTCGGTTAAAATGTTGACAAAACCCAAAATTCCTCTGAACATTATATACATTCTCAGTTGAAAAACATGAATTTTCACTGGCTTGCTTCAAGGAACTTGAAACCTAGTTATATCAATATTTCTCATAATAATTGCGTAATCCTCGTGAGTTCACTGAGGAAGTGTATGCTCACAGCGAGTTTAACTACCAGAAGGCTATGTTCCTTGCTGCCAAATACAGTAAAAATATTTCTTTACGATACTTATTTAAATGAAAAAAATCATCGTGCATAATTTTAGAGAAGGAATAGGATTTCATAATAAACATTTTTTTTATTAAAAGTTACTACGTTATAGTACCTGTGTACGTTAAACTGAGCCGAAACACAGACTAAATACTAGAAGAGAATTTTAAATGTTTGTTGCAATGGGCGCTTACAATAAGAAGAATGTATTGGTTGTGCATGTACCCCATTACTCATTTTTTTTTACCAAACTTATTTTGAATAACAAAGTGCAAGAAATAGAAAAATCAATCCCAGAGGACATCGGTCAGATTTAAAGATATAATTCTGTCAGATTTCGAAAACACCCAGACACAAATGACAGATATAAATGAAACCAGTTTCACAATATATAAAACGATGGCATAAGACAAAAAACAGCGGTCATTGTACAACAAACAAATGACAAGAGACAACACAAGTTTCATTATACGAAAAAATGCTACGTTTCGGGAATTGAAATATATTTCCATCGTCAAGCGTGGTTAAAAAAAATTACAATAGTCAGTCGACAACACAAGATCTGTTCAACGAAAAAATGTCATCGTAGCGTAGTTGGCTACTCACCGGCTTTCGGTAAGAGAGATCCTAGGTTAGATTCCCATGTCTCTGCTATGTGTAAATTTGTCTAGGTCCAAACAGAGATGGGTCACTGAAATTCCGGTTGTATTATTTTCACAAGAATCAGCTTTGTCATTAAAGGGGAACATGTTTGGCTTTGCGGCAGGGTGGTTGACCTTTGCAAATGTACCAAACCTTTAGATATGGAAAATAAATTTGGTAAAGTACGCCCGCGGTTAACAATCTGAAATATGTAGGGTCGATTCTTGGAGCGTTCAATAATATTTTACTAAAAATAATTACGTGTGAAATGTATTTGTTTAGCTTTAACTTTACAGAGAAGAGAGCAAAAGAATTAATTTAAGTTTAGTTGTCTCATATTACAAGCAGAAATGCAAGAGGTTGTAATGTTATATACGTCAACTTCAAATTTTTCCAAGGAAATAATTTGTAAAAATAATGTATGTATTTATGGACGAACATCATTGTTTAGGCTATAATTCGCTGACATACCCTGCATAACGATAATCATGCAATCCATAAAGATAACATGACAGTGGAACGCAAAGAAAAGTGTTGAAATACTGATACAGAAGAATTAACAGAAAATGTTTTCTTTCCACTGAATCAATGATTTCCGAAGTGGAAATTGAGTTAAACTACAACAAAATCAGTCATCAAAGAAAATTAATACCGAATTTAAGATTAATATGTAGGGACAGGAAGTTTGCGCGAGAAGATTTTAATTTCGTTTCAGTGTCTAAAGTGCACGCATGCAGCTTGTGCCACAAAATTCCGTGAAAAAAAAATTGCTCCAGATTGTTTTTGTTCCTCACTTGCACATCAGAAGTTCTTCTTCATAGTCAGTGATTGGATGTTTGAACTCTTGTTTGTCTTGGACTTCTATCCGCCAATCACATACGTGTGTTGTTGCAGTAACCGTATTGTGATTGGCACAGTCAAGTGGTAGTAGTCACTCCAGAATGACACGCTGCCAATAACTTTGGAGCAAAGCTCTGCATATAAAGCACTTAAACAAACTGGGGTAAATTATCTTTTCGTGAAAAGTTCGTGGCCCTGGCTATATCTTGTAGTTTAGTTGGTAGACGAGACTACAGAAACAGAGGATGGACTGGACTCTTTAGTAATGCTTTGAAAAGCCAAAATAAAAGGTAAGTTGGGAGGGTTATCTCTGATAATTTTATGCCCAGACTACATTTTATTTTACTAACCAGAGCTGTATGGTGCACTAGAGCTCTGGTGAGGCATGTGCACGCTACTGAGTGCCATTCGAGAAAACCGCCAGAGGTAGGAATTCATTTCCGCGGATTGCCGGCAGCGCAGTCCGAGCGTCGGGCATGCATCACCCTTGACGGCTACCTCGCCTTCGCCGCCAGCCTATCACATTACCTGCCGCCAAGTATCGATCACAGGCCCGCACAGATAAGTGGGGATTGCCACGCTGACATCCACATATTCCCCCAACCCTCCGCACGTAACAAATAGGATTACGTCATCGTGCCTTCTGTATCTGCGGCCTTCAAGCGAGCCGCTTGGCTGGCTAGGGCGTGAGTCCGAACCCATCCCGGCATGCAGAGCCAGTGATTTTTGGTGAAAATAATTTTGTAACAATTTGTTTCAGTGCCTTACGCGCACATATGAATTATTGACAGACTGGATTCGTGCAGAGGCGTCGCTCATTTGACTGTACCAATCAGAACAAGGTTACTGTGGCACCACACGTCTGTGATTTGTGAGTAGAACCTCGAGACGTTGAGACTTAATGACATCAAATTATTCCAGGAGGCAGCCACCATGCATGTTGAAAATTAGCGTATACGGAGATTCTTTTCTGAGATGTGTTATTAGATTGTAAAGGGATAATTCTGGCTTTGTCACATGATAGCGACCAAATCAGGTTTTTTTTAATGGCAAGCAATATACAATTCAAATGTGGTCACTTGTACAGAAAATGGACTTTGCCTCTAAAGCATTCAACTGGAGAGAAACTATTTAGTAGCAAATGTGTTCCTTATGAAATTCTAAATACTTCAGCGACCTCAAGTCAATACTTTTTCTACAAATGTAGGATTTGTGTAAAAAAAAGTTTGAGATAAAATTGTTAAATAAATTTTTTAAATAATCATCACAAGTGCAGCTATTATCACTGCAATATAAATTTTTATTGTTTCAGACACCTTCTGTGAATGATTTGTAATGCATCACGCAATGGAGGGGATGAAGCTGTTGTGTGCTCTAGCAAAAAATAAACAAATAATTAAAAAGGAAAATGAAACTGAAACGGTACCAGACAGAGTGTATTTTGTGCGAAAACTATGTTCGTGGTAAGTAATTGTATTGGACTGACAGTGGAAGAGAAACTTAGCTTCTGCCTCCCAGAAGTGTCAAGATGGTATAGGCTACAGGAAAGTGTAGCGACTTACATTGTATTTTACCGTATTGAATGTTACAGGCCTTTCATACTTAGGGATGTTGTGAGAAGGATTCGGTTGACAATGTTGCTGTGAATAATTCTGGCAGTGATCGTAAAAGTGAACAATTTGATCGAGTCATGCACTGCAGAAAGGATCGCAGCACAGCTGATAGGTGCATTGTATGTGACAATAAGGCAAGCAAAGATGACACAAAACTTTATAGGATATGCGATAGTGATAGAGCCCGTGAGTTTTTTTCTGTAACCAAATATTTCAATATCAAATATATTCAAGAACAAGTACTGTAACTTATGTAGGTAGTGTTTTTGCCAATGATGTCATGTATCATTCCAAGTGTATGAGAAGTTATTTGCTTGAACAAATGGCATGTAGGCAGAACTAAGAAAGAGAAGGAAAGTGATACTGTTGTAACAGCTTTCCAAAAGTTACTAAAAAGTTAGTGTTCTCTTCAGAAGGATGTGCACTATCTGATCTGTGCTACTTGATGAATAAAGAATGTTATCCCAACGAATATAAAACTAATAATAAGTGTAAGAATTTACTGATAAATAATTTTGAAGAAAGTATACTGTTTTCTTATCCGAAAGAACGAAACAAGTCATAAGTTGTTTTCTCATCTCATGTGAAAATGACAGAAGTTGTGGACAATATTAGACAAGTTGAGCATTCAAAATCAACAGCAGGGAAGCTATGAAAAATGATCAAAGAATATGAGTTTGAGTTTCGTAACAAATTATGTGACGAACAAGATTTTACAGTGTGTTTGATGAAACTGAAAGTAAGTCGTCCTAGAGAATGGGCAAGAGTTCATGTCTGTTCTTATGCTTAGATACGATACATCTTTGGAAGTACAAAAAAAAACATGCTGTGTTTCAGATAATCTACTACTTAATCCACGAAGGGAACAAAAAATCCCTATACATGTGAGCACTACGTAAGCAATTCACGAAACTTGCAGATCAAAGACACTAATTACATGTCTGAATTATCTTTGACTTTGTATTATCTACGACAGTTTGCAGTGACAGGATCATTTACTGGCATTTAGAATAGTTTCGTTAGGGAATGGTCATAAAGTACTGTTGTCGCCAGTTATTTCCACAAACAATCCCCTGCAGATATCTAGGGACAATTCTGAACAAGTGGAAGATTCAGTTTCTGGTATTGGAGGGACACATTATACTGTTTTGGTTTTGTTTCAAAAATCGGACACCACTTTTGAGAAAGTCAATGTGTGTAGGCTTGACGATTGTGATTACGGGAATGGGAAATGAGTATTTTGTGATGTGTTAGAATGTCAGAAGTTAGTACATTGCGAAAGACCTAGTATGTGTTGTAATGTTTTCCCGATTTAGTGATTGCTGAAATGGTAGCTGTAGACCATGGAAGAGATGGATTATTGAAAATCGGTATGATCTGGTTCTTGAGTCGTTTTCTGCAATCATCGAATATTCCTGGTTATGATTTTCCAGAAAAAACATGTGTACATTCGTGGAATACATTCAGTTCTGTTCTCAGCGCAGAGTTAAACTGTAGGCAAAGTATACGTGTCTACCAGTTTTGCCATATCCAGCAACTGATTTTTCAGATGTGTACACCACTATACTCAATTACAGAGATGCCTAGTCACAATTGGTCCAAGAGCCTGAGTCATTAGGGTGCGATGAGGGAGTGTACAGATTAGCAAAGGTAAAACAACTATGGTTCCAGCAGTATTTCCAGACATATTCCTTGGGCTCAGAGCTTTCTGTACAATCAAAGTAATTATTAGGTGTACTTGAAATTATTTGACATTGGCATTCAAGAAGTACTTACAGAACTGGAGTTCTTCGGACCACAAGTTGTCGGGTACTAAATGGATCCCATTATTCACGAAGCATGCAGGGAATTTTTCTCATAGAAAAGGCCATTGAGTGCTTACAGTTGCTGCATTTCTTCAAAATCTGTGATCCAGAGAAGTACACAAAACATTTAAAGAAATAGAGTCCACACATAAATCTTTTGAATATGGAAGTACTGTCTCAATCAAATGTGCAATTTCTCATTGATGTCACTTAAAAAGAATTGAATGTATTTATCCAAGAAGGCTTCAAGAAATCAAATGTGTTTACATACTGGAACACATTTCGCACATGTGTGTTTTCTGTTATGAGAGATATGGTTCGTGCTGACAGGGAAGGCAACTGGCAACTTCACATTTCCTCAGTTCGTATAGCACTCGCTTTATTTATTGTGTCTAGTAATTTCAACTATGCCAGATGGGGTAGTGTTCTCTTGGAAGACTGTCTAAATCTTAGTGATACACATCCAATTATTGTTGAAGACTTCATGAAATAAAAGTTTGTAGCTAAACAAATAGACAAGTCAGCTGTGTTGCGAGGGACCAAGGACTTGAACTAATGTACAACAAGCCTACCGAAGGTCCTAGTGGTATTATGGGAATCACTCGACGCAAAGAAGCTGTTGCTCGAAGAGACCTGATCGAGCACGAAATGACAGCAATAAAACTCTTCTATCTTGCAATGTGTTGTATATTGGGAAATTATGAGTATGTAGAACACCACGAGTTTTCTTCAAGCCGGACAGTTTCAGATCAGGATAAATTAAAGAATATTATTTGTTTCATAAATGAAAGGTTTAATCTATTTAATGGAATTCAGACATGTATTAAGAATATTGTTACAGGCCATAATTTCCCCGACATTGAGAAAGCATTCAGGCTCGAATGCCTTAACTTGGAAGATAAAGTGTATCTAACTTACAGAAATGAATTTTTTACTGAGAAGTCTAAGACATTATTCACCCATCTATAACGAATCAAAAAGTACATCGCCAAAATTTAACAAACAGTGACTGATGCACATCATGAAACCACAGATGTTTTGAGGTTCATAGATATTGAACAAGAAAGAGGTTGTTCTGTTGACAAGCTACTTTGCTGAGAACTTACTTCAACTTTCTTCTCTCTGACGAAAGATAAATTTCTTCACAAAACTACAAAATATGATATTGTTCATGAACTTGAGAAGGAATTGTCTCCAGAAACGATTCCGCAACAGCCACCTCAGTCATCACTTCGAATTGCCACTGTAATTGATTTCATGATCCATGAGAATGGTGGCCACATCAAATGATAAATCATTAAAATCTTTCGGTGATCTTGTCAAGTACATATTCCACAGGATTCTTAATACTTCACGAAGATTTGTGAGAATTGACGTCGTACTGGATGTTTACATAGATTGAAGTATAACATAATCGGAGAGAAATATAAGAATGACAGATAACCCAATTGAAATTATTATATTTGGTATGGAAACACTACAGCCAAAAATAAATTAGTGCAATTTGGGCCTCCCTGCAGAGTAAATTCAAACTAGAAAATTTTTTGTAGATAACATTCTGAAGGAGTAAAAACAATTGAACAGTATTTTCCGTTATGCAGTTGGCCTTGGTACTGACAGGGAGATGAGCATATGCTCATATAATGGTCAGACGACTGAGGACGTAGATCTTGTATCAAATCTTGAAGAAGCAGACGAATTAATGTTTCTACGTGCTCATCATGTCACTACAAAATCACAAGTGCAACATGTAGTTGTGGCATCATCAGATGCAGATGCATTGTATTTGCTAACTCTATTTAAACTCTCACACATTCAGGGATCTGAGAGTAATGGAGTTTAGAGTTTTGTGTGGAAAAGGAGCCACGTTAAGATAAGTTCCTGTTCACGAGTTTGTTCATTGTTTATATACATCTTTATTTGAAGTTTTACCTGCTGTTCACGTCTTGTCTGGGTGTGATGCGACAAGAAAATGTATTACGAAGCATGCTGCTGTTAAATGTGCTCGTCAATATCTCCTCTATTAATACATTTTTGGCCGGGAAGATATGTCTGCTACTATAATTGATGCCGCAGAATACTACCTTGAGGGTCTTGCCGATTAGCTCTATACCTTAGCGTGAAACGTATAGACTTTAAAAAGCTGCCACCATCGTCATCAAACACTCATCTTCATATAAAGCGAGCCAATCTTCAGAGCCGTAGGCGGTACCACATACTTGACGATTCTTCAACCTTGAATCCATTGGAGTATGGATTCGTAGAAAGTCAAGGCGAATCGATGCCTAAAATCATTGAAGAAAGCCTACCTACAGATTTCCCAGTTCTGTACAAATGAATGAAAAGTGGCGGAAATTAATTTGTAAATGTCGTGCTAGCGTGATTGTATGCTCCAAATTTTGTAACTGTATAGGACATGATGGTTGCCAGAACCTACTGAACTGAAAATTACACATTAGCTGTTGTGGCCAATTTGAATATCTGTAAAAAATATGTTTTTACTTTTGTTTTATTTGATTGCCTAAAAACAGACACTAGACGTGAAACTCACTATATGCAAATTTTCCAACATGCATAAGTCTGGCTCCCGGACTAAATCACTGATTATGAAGTAGAGCTGCTTAAGTGCACGTAAGGCAACAACAAGTGTGTGCATAATATTTTCACCGTAAATAACTTGCTTTAGCAAACACTTCCGACGCAGTCATTACGGCACTGTTTACAAACTCTCGTGACTATTGTACTTCACCCGGCCCTTCTACATGGTCATGCACTTTCCACCATTATTACTGCTAGGTCATTCTTACAGGCGTGCGAATTGTAAGTTGTTATCTGGCTTTTACTCATCCGAACACATGTTGTGAGGTTACTGGTAGCCACGATTTTGTGTCGAAAATATTTTTCAATGCGTTATGTGCACATGTGAAACTCTACTTCATGTTCAATTATTGGATGTTTTAACTCCCTCTTGGGTTTATACCGGCAAATCACAGACTTACGATGTCACGATAACCTTATTCTGATTGGTGCAGTCAAATGAGAGACGTGTCTGGACAGACACGCTGCCAAAAATAATATACGAAACATATTTGCCGATTTGCACATAAATCATTGAAACAAATTGTTGCAAAATATTTTCGTGGCAAATCGTGGTTCTAGTTATTGGCTACACGTCTTCGATTCTTTATGTAACCGCATAACACTAGTAGTGAACATTTACTCTGCCGTCTTTATTGGCATGGCCGCGTGGCGGAAACGGTCACTCAACGACCTCGTCATTTCTCCGAAATTTTCCCCTACTCTTCTCCATACTCCCTCCTCCACTCTGCCCGCCTACTGTAAAATAATTCCTGCCAACTCACGAGGTCATAGAACTCCACTGCACTTCCGCCCCTCTCCACAAACCATATGCACCGCCTATTGGCATCCCTTTAGATGTTGTACAGAGCCAGTGATTTTTCGTGAAACGAATTTTGTACCAACTTGTCTCAGTGCCTTACGTGTGCATCTGCAGCTTTGCTTCATGGTTATTGACAGTGTGTCTTTGGAAAGTGACGTTGCTAATTTGACTTTGCTAATCAGAATAACTTTGCTACAACACCACACGCCTGTGATTTGGGGTAAGAACCCGACACGTGAGAGATAAATAAAACAATCACAGACAGTGAAGCAAAACTGTAGACAGACACATAAGGCACTGAACAAAAGTGAGGCAAACTTGTTTTGCGAAAAGTTTGTGGCCCTGGTCATGGCATCCAACATGCTTTACCACCGCGCACAACCCCCAGTGTAGTGAGGAGAGTAAGAAGAAAAGTTCTGCCACCTAACGAGGTCGTAGAACTGACATAGGCTCCTGGCTGCGGCTTTCGATGTGGCAACTCTGCCAAGAAAGGTAATGTTAACCTCTCTAATGGTTTCCCTGATCCGTTTCTCTCTCGTACATACGGGCGAATCAGGGGAAGTCATTGCCGCTAGAAAGCTCAAAGTGCTATTAAAGCGACCCTTCTTGGCAGGTCTGCCACGTCGAAGGCCGCTTCCTCCTGCGGCTGTGGTATTTACAGTTTTACTGGTTGAAAATGTCCTTCAAGGGAACTACACAAACTGTCGGTCAACAGCAGAGGTCAGTTGAACACATAGTATGAGGCGCGGTGGCCGGGTTGTCAGTTGCCTTCCACCAAGGCGATCCGGATTCGATACCCAGCGGGATCGGTCCGCGGATGTTTCCATGTGGGAATCGTGTCGCTGACCGGCGAATTTTGTCGGTAATCTCCTGTTTTCCCCGCTACTCTCATTCCTTCGCTTCTCCATCGTAGGACGTCCTTTCATGTCATCCTTCGGGGTATGTAGATCGCATACGAGCTCCCATTCATATAATCTGCATTCGTAGTGCGATACACTGGCTCAATGGTACAGGGGTGGATCTAGGGTGGGTGGGGGGCAGACTGCCTCGGGTGCCGGGTTAGAAGGGGTGCTGGTGGTGCCGAAAATTTTTACTTGGGAATGAAATGAAAATTTGTGTAAAAAATGCAATACCTACCAATATTTAGACTTTTACTACTTTCGTATTTTTGTATTTTTATTAATTTTGAACACCATGTTATATTATAAATACAGTATTTATAATTAGAATGCTGTTAATGGCAGCTAGTAAGGTACAGGTTTTATGTATCTTTACTAAAGTTTTATACTGCAGTTTACACGATCGCAAAACAAAGTTTGCAAAATACGTCTATTAGTGTTGGGTTGATTGGACTAATGGGAAAAAAGGAGTTTGCAAGAATTGTCGAGGAGGGGGGGGCGGAGGAAATCACGATTCTTGTCGCGAGTGAAGGAAAACCTAGGATCGTCCCTGCTCGGGTATCCTCTTCATACGTAGAGACAGGAAGAATTAGCGAAAAAAAAAAAAAAAAATTTGCATCACTTTGTTTTAGTGCCTTACCTACGCACGTTCATATCTGCTGTGTGGTTATCGGCTGGGTGTATTTGTGCAGAGTCGTTTTTCATTTGACTGTGCCATTTAGAACAAGTTCAACTGCGACATCACTCGTCTGTGATTTGCGGTTAGAACCGCCAGACACTGGGAGTTAAAACATCCAATCACTGACTACGAAGCTGAGCTGCAGGTGTGTGCATAAAGCACTGAAACAAAGTGGTGCAGAATTCTTTTCGCGAAAACTTCCTGTGTCTACTCATACTATATGTTTTTATTTTTAGCTCGCAGTAACTTGGAAGTTGCAACCATGCATACACAGACTAAATAGTAAAGGCCGTGCTACATTCGCATGTCTCTTGGTCCTTCGTATCCTCTTGTCTCATCGTCTCTTGACATCACCAAGGGACACCCAGAAATGTGATGCCACAATAGAGCTGTCTCTTCCTGCAGATTCAGAAAAGCGACACCAGAGTGCAGTTATTATTAATTGAGTTTTTGTATTTTCGATTGCCCTTTATTTTGTTATATACCTGTTACGTGGATTCGGAGACTGAAAATAATTATACAAATTGATTAATAAAAACATATTAGCAGTGTTTTTTTAATAGCTGTTTTAAAAAAAAATCGTCAATTACTCACGCTCGTGAAACTTATTGGCGCTTATTTTGGTTTAAATATTATTTTTTTGTTTAAATAATTCTGTTTTTACATTGCATGTTCTCTACTGACATTATGAATACGAATGTTTATGTTTACGAGCTAATTTTGGCGGCGTTTATTGTTTTGAAAATTCTTCTTCTTCTTCTTTAAATTGACGAAGGACATAGGACGAAGGGACAAATTTATAAATATTGGCCATATACATGGGACAAGATGAGACATGGGAGAAAGAGACAGCACGGGACATAAGGGACAACGTCACGTGATCATTTCAGCCAATCGGCGCGCACTGTCCAATGGACACAGCATGGGACAACTTAATTGTAGCACGGCCTTAATACAGACGTGAAATGACGTGGCGGCTCATTTTATGTGGGCGAACCTCACCGCTTATTGGCTGCCCGAGGTTGTTGACGCCAGCCCTGTGTTTGTTTGGCTCCCGCATGTTATGGCAGGTCTCTTATTGGTAGGGATAGGAATAATTCGCGAGTTCAATTACCTGCATCTAATGTCCTATGCTATGCATACTCAAGACCCGTCTATTCTTTCATTGTCTGCTGTCTGAATGAGTAGCAGGTAATGGACAAATGGTAGGGCTTCGGTATACACAGGATAATGGATTCTATCATTTTGTTCGTTGCACTTTCGAAATATTCCTAGCCCTTCTTATTGGTCTGGCTGCCGGCCAGCAATGCAGTTGCCTTAAGCTGACTAGCGGTAGTTGTTTCCGCCATGTTGCTGGTGTGCGTGACTGAGTTCGCCGTCCTATCGCCGTCCTTCTACATTCCTGTATTCCTAAATATTCTGTGACGCAGACGAGGGTCATACTCCCAGAGCTTTGTGTCCTTCCACGACAATACATTTCCTTGTTTGGCCTGCCTCTGTCCAACACACAGACTAAGGGTTTGGAGTGGACGTATTTCAAGGGAAGAGGTGCTGGGCTATGACTGCAGACGGACAAAATTCGTGTTATTTTTCCCGCCAGTAGACTAGAATCCAAACTGCTGTAGGCATGCTCGATGTCTCCCGTTCGCTGACAATATAGTTGCCTGCCGCGGAGAACGCTTCTGGTAAACAATATAAAGTTCCACGGTAGCTTGATAAAGATAGGAAAACTGACAAATTCGTATTCAACAGTTTTATACATTAAATAAAACACTTCTAATTATGCTTCAATGTTAATGAAAATACAAAATGCCTGTTATAAACATTTTTCGGAGCCTTTCTAAATGAATGAAATTACATTCTCAGCATACTTTGTCTTGAATAATACCAACATGGTTCCCAAAACGTAAACATACGCGTATTCGTTTCATTTTACGCCTACTTTCAAAAAATTATATTTTATGTTCGGTGTCAAAGTCCGTCGAAGAACTACTACAACAAAAGCTCAGCTCATTAAGTCAGTGAAAGGCACGTACATAATGTATTCTTCTTCTTATTATTATTATAGAGTCGCGCACAAGTCTGGTCAATATTTATTGCTTATTTATAACATTTAACGGATAAAAATGCTTGACCCAAGCACTTTTCTAGCATATTTTTGTTCCTGCGGTACCTACTTCATCTCCGTGAATAGCTCGCTGAATAATCAAACTTGTTTATTGTTTATTTTCTGTACCGTACATATGTGCGAATTCGCCCCAACATATTGGGAGGAAGTTACGCTTTCCCTTACTATCAGTACTGTCCGTTACAATCAAGTATAGTACAGACCCATACATGGCTTAGGCATTTCAGTTCCTGGAACAATAAATCCACCCTGTGAACTCTGTTATGTATTCTATGCATTTCTTAAAACTAGTTCTCTGTTAATGTGCGATTCCATAAATTCCGTAACCTACTGCTTACTAATGTGAATTAATTTTTTATGTTGAATAATATAATTTAACCTTAAATAAGGATTTTCATTTTACCCTTTTCTACATTATTTTCCTGTGTATGTAAGTCTAGTTTGCTTGTCACACTTAAATGGTATTTTAAAAATTTCACACTGTGCAAGCGTAATGTTATTTGTGGAACGCTGAAATGCGTATTATTCACAACATCATGTATATTATTTTAGTAAATCCACGGACACTCGTTACTGTTCAATTGCAATTTCCGTTGAAATAAAATTATACTGAAATATACTGGGAAATGTCCGTAGAGTAAACGTACCCTTCTTCCTGATACTAAGACTTCGAACATCAATAACATAAATACGTTATTGATGTTTATAGTGATCTTATATATCATACATTGGTCTCTTATTGCTGAAACTACACATACCTGCTCTCTGTTGGTAAGCCAGTGAAGAGGGTATACAGAGCCTTCCTCATTTTTATGAACTCCGCAGTGATTTATTACGATATTAAGGTTTATCACGATATATGGTCAGTTTACTCTACATAGTGCATACCATTAAATTTCGAAAATTGAAGAAAAACTGGGAGGTTACAAAGAAAACGTTAGTCTGCCTAAGAGAAACTACTTTTTATGGGTAAAATAACTACGATATGATATTATGAAACTCGCTAGCAAGGTGGTCGGAAGACATTTATTTTATTTTATTTGCGTCTTAAGTTTTACAAGGCGAAATTAAGGCGTACGCCTTTCCCTACATTTAACCATGGTAATTATATATTATAAAGTCATTAATAAATTAATCATATCAACATTGGCAAACTGATGAAATTTACGTTTACAAATACAACTATTTCTATTTTTAGAAAATTAATTACATTAACAAAAAAAATAAATTGTATGTAAAATAAGACAAAATAAAGGAAAATTAATCACTTAAATTCTGATATCATAAGATCTAGTACAAATATTTTAAAATAACAACTTCTTTTTCAAAATATAGTACTGTAAAAGGTTTAATGTAAAAGATAACTTATTATTACTAATGATTTAAAAATATGAAAAAACTTAATTTGGGAAACAAGAATTTTCAAGTTACAACTGTTTCTTGAAAAATACTTTCTTATTTAAGAGGTAACATTTTACGAATAATAGATGAATGCGTAGGTATGAGGCATTGTTTCTGATTTGCTTAGTCCGCTTAAAAATCTACTTCATATGAAACACTATACAGTATATTTTGGACGTGCTGAAACACTTACAAATCAAAAATTGCTTTCCCGAAACATCGTTACTGAAATTGGATAATAAGAGAAAACTTATTTCTAGCATATGTTTTTACCGAAACCGCGGAGTTTAATTTAAGAATCTGTGTGAAATTCTCGAAATATTTGTAAGTGGAGAAAACAAACAGGACTTTTTAACGAAGCATTTTGGGTAGTTTTGTATTCACTTACCCTGTATTTTTTCCTTAATTCCATGAAAACTTTTCAAACAGCGTAAAATAAGTCATCGGATGCTCATGTTTGTTTTATGATTAAAATATAATTTCACTTGAGGAGGCTAAGAAACAAAATTTACAAGAGGCTCGTGTCCCGTTAGACGAACTTACCTTACAATATAATAGAACTTCAAGGGGACCACGGTGTCCGAGCGGTCAGATCACTCAGATCCCACCTAGGCGATCCGGGTTCGATCCCCTACGGGTTCAGCCCATATTTTACGCATATGGGAAATGTGGTGGACATTTCCGTTGGTCGGCGGGCTTTCTCGGGGATCTCCCGTTTCCTCGGCCTTTCTCATTCCGTCACTTCTCCATTGTAGGGATTCATTTCATGTCATCCATCAGGATGTGCAGATACCTACGGGCATCCAGTCAAAAATCTGCACTCGGGGTAGTTTACGCTGCCCTCGGATACCCTCCCAACACGCTATTAATTTATTACTGAACTTCAAACAAAGAAATGTGGTTTTCTAAGAGACTAAAAGAAAAGTAAATCTCAAGAACATCGTGCTTTATTGCAAACTCCTAAGCTTTTATCTCTCAAAAAATACCTAAAACGGTATAGTGTTTCGTTGATAAAATACTTGCGCAATGTTCTGTTAGTTTTCATAACTGTATTAATTAAAGCCATTTCTTTTTATGTTGTTGTACCTCGTACTTCAAGTCATATTCACTTCTATTTACAAATTTCCCATCTCTGAAACATGCAACAGTGTAAGTAATTTTGCTACTGCTGTTACAAAATTGGTCTGAACATAAATATTTTAAGGCAAAAAAATGCCTGGAAAAATATACTCTTACTGTATGTTTATTCTGTATTGTAAATTGACGTGAGAGAAATATGTAGGAGTTCTGGGCCCATATTTGCGTTAAATGACAAACATGGTCTGTTGTGGACATATGATAGCTGCATGAAAACACAATCTGTATCCGTCACGCACGCCCACTTTTTCTCAAACATGCACACTAAAAACAGATTCCGACACGTAATAACAACGTGATATTGTGTGGGCGGGAGGGATGCCGAAAGCAAACAGATACGTGAATGCGCTAGGGAATAATAACAATTTCATTCAGTGCACTATTTACATCTCTCCACGGCGAATACAATTCGTGTCGGACAGTATTGGCTAGAGCCAGCGATTTCCCGTGAACCGACTTATATCAGCGCCTAGCGTGCACATCTGCAGCTCTGCTTCATGGTTATTGGCAGACTATATTTGTTGATAGGTGTCGCCTATTTGACTACGCCTAGAGATGATTGCTAGAGCCGTGATTTTGTGGCGAAAAGATATTTGCAACATTTGGTTTCGATGCGTCATGTGCACACCTGCAGCTCTGCTACATCGTCTGTGGTTGGATGATTTTACTCTCACTTGCCTTGGCAAATTATAGACGTGCAGACTCACAATAATCTTATTCTGATTGGTGCAGTAAAATAAGAAACGTGTCTGAACATAGACACGCTGCCAATAACCACGAAACAGAACTGCCGATGTGCACGTGAGTCTCTGAAACAAAGTGGGGCAAAAATCTTTTCGCGACAAAATCGTGGCCCTAGTGATGGCATATCGCGAAAATGTTTCGCGCCAACATACTCTTGAAAACGCTCTACTTTCTTGTGACATGTATTATTGGGTGATACACGTCTTGCACTACGTAGCTTGCTGCAGACCAATAATACACTGAAAAAAATCTTCCTAAAATATATAGGAAGTTACTTTACCAGACGCAGTAGGGGACAGCTACCATACTTCCGTCTTGAAAATATGCAAACTTTTACCAATGTTACAACACAAGTCTGGTAACTTAAGTATGCATTTGACTGTTTTATAATTAGGTTTAGGAGTGCTACCGTGGATTTCTGGGAATCTATTCTACCTTACCTACTTCCTTAGCGCTCCTATACGCACGTCTGGTAAATTTACAAACAATTTTTTAGAGTGTAGGCATCAAATATTAATATTGTGGGATTCTTACTGGCTCAGTCAAACAGGGTAACAGCTCCACGTATAAGTGAAATCCGGCTATTTTCTGGTAAGCTGAACGTTACTTGAAATCCAGCAAACAGTCAAGTTTTCCCGTGATAAACCATCATCTCTAACTACGCCCATCAGAGCAAGATTATTGCGACACACACCTGTGATTTGCGGGTAGAACCCCGAGCAGGGGCGTCAATTCAAGTTTTTTTTTTGTGGGGGGGGGGCAATATTTTTAATTTTTAAATTAAACAACTATTGCAATTATCTGCTTAGCTTACAATTGCTTAAGTGTAATACTTTTTAATTAATTAGACATTTGTAAAATTAGAAACTTCAGTAATAAAACTTCAGTTTTACGTGCTTACCTACACAAAAATTTATACACTGTTCATTCTAAAATCATATGAGGGCGTTTGCCCCCTGCCCCACTAAGTGACGCTACTGACCCCGAAACGTTGAGAGTTAAGAACATAAAATCACTTACATAAAGCACAACTGCAGAGGTGCACATAAAGTACGGAAACAAATTTTTGTAGAATTTTTTTCGCCAGAAATCATTGGCTATAGTAATGGGAGGGCCGCGGTTTTGCAGTGGCTAGAGATCTAGCTTCCTATGAAGGCAATTCGGTTTCGATTCTCTGGGAAGTCGGTCCCCGGATTTACACACGTGGAAATCGTGCCGGGCGATGCCAATGGTAGGCGAGTTTTCTCGGGGATCTCCCGTTTCCCCAGCACCTTCATTCCGAAGCGCTCCATACAATAAGCGCTGAGTTCCACAACTGAGATCTACACTTTTTGAAAGTCAATATAGAAAAACTACAAATCAACAATCCTAATAATTATATTTACGAACTTTATTAGCAAACATTTTCCAGGGATGATGAATTTCTTAAGCGTGATCTCTTGCACCGCAATTAAATGTTCGAAATTTCGGCGTCAGAAACTGTTCATCAGAAATACGTTATTCGAAAAAATTTTTGCTTAGAAAGTTGGCAAAACCTATTGTCTGGGATTGCTGTTATTTTTTTTTGCAGATTGGCTTCGAGAAATCTACTATTCTAAACGGATGCTTTTAACGCTGAATTATATACCACGCACTCTTAAGATCTGACCGAATTCTCTTCAATCTAGTAATGGCATCTGTAGAATGCAGGTAGAAGTGGTTAAGTGATGGGGGCTGGGATGGTTGATCCTAGACCCTGTTATTTACGGACAGCAAATTTATGCAGTGAGTACACTGTTAGATAAAATTTCCGTGAAATTACGGGAAAGTAGTGGCAAAAAATTATCCAGAAATCTTCGTAAAGTAACGGACACTCTGTTTTTCTCGATAACGGAATCCTCCGTAAAATAACGGGCAATCCGTTTTCCGCAGGAAAAAAAATTCTGAAATCTACTAGCACTCAATTTTCTAGATATACTACATTTTCTTATTAGCTATGTGTTATCGAGATTCTGACGCACTATTTAGTAACCAGAAAAGTTTTTCGAAGTTGCTGGGAATCGAACCCACGATCTCATAATTGCCAGACAGAAACTCTAACCATTTTTTTTTTGTATTTAAAAATGTTTGATACAATGGCAAGGCTATCGCCCCGCCACTGCACCAAACATTCCCCCCTTTACGTATGTCTATGTCATATAATCCCCAGTGACTTTTTGCTTCGTATAAGTGACGTAATTGGCCGTTGGCGTGTGGCCAGACAGACAAGACGAACACAAACACCCAGTCCTGAACCCGAGGAAGTGGCTGTAAATGTCACCTCCCCGGCCGGGAATCGAACCCGGGGTTCTTGACCCAGCAGCCAGGAGCGCTAACCGCTGAGCCAAGCGGTCGGACCCCATTGAACCACAGCGACAATCTATGAGTAAATGAGTTCCATGCAGTGGTAAGATATCAACTTTATAAGAGACAACTTTGGTATTTGAAATCCAGGATTCATAGTGATTATTAATACCACGTTTTTAAAGAAACACAGTAAAATACGCGTTAAAATTGTAGAAACATATTTTCATTAATTAATAGAAAGTTACGGTCAAACATCCGTAAACTGGCAATACGGACAAATTTCCGCAAACAAAATATTACGGAAGCCACTTTCGTAAAATTACAGTATTTTTCTGTAAATATTTCCGTGAATTTACGGAAATTTTTAACAGTGTAGCAACGCGAACAAAAAGATCTCCAAGTTCCCTTCCAGACCTGGCGTTTAGGAACAAGAATAACACGATACACAGCACGTGATTAGTCTACAAGCCCTATTCTCAGCTCTTTACTGGTCGATGTCACAGTGAGTAACAATTTATACTGAATACTATGGTAAAGCCTATGTTGCGGAGGCCATATTTTTACAGCTCTCAGTTCTCGTTATACAGGCTGCGCAGCTGCATGACCCAATAGCTAAGGGATGTGTAAAGGTAAATTGTTCAGCGAATGACTAGAATACTTAATCATAATTCAATCGGTGCATTTATTACCGAACATGCAGTTTACTATTGGACGTATGTTAATTCAACACGGTTTTAGGATGCTTTGTTTTCTTATAAAAAAATTATAATTCTCTTTACAAAAATAAGGAATTAAAACCACAAAATCTTTAATAATAGGAAACTATAATATTTATAATAATTAATGTAACAATATCCAGAGCTCTAAAATAAAAATTGAAGGAGACTGGCAAATTTATTATTAATAAAGGGACAGTAAATTACCGTAATTTAAATGACCTGCACTGTAGTTTTTACACTGTAGCCTCGAACGTATGTCTGTTCATTGGCTGACATACCAGTATATATAATAATCAGTTTCACACCAGACCAGGTAACACGCAAGACGAGCATACCTTCTATTATTGCATATTTATGAATATAGACTTAATATTTTGGCGAAAAAAAAATTTGTTCCATCTTGTTTCAATGACTTATGTGCACATCTGCAGCTCTGCTTCATGGTAATGTTTCTAACTCTCTGGATCTTGGGAGTCTACCCGCAAATCGCGTACTTAGAGCCAGTAATTTTTGGCGAAAAGAATTTTTACCTTCATTTTTCAGTGTCTTACGTGCACACCTGTAGCTCTGCTTCATGTTTATTGGCAGAGAGTATTTGTGTAGATTCGTCGCTCATTTGACTGTTCCAGTCAGATGAAGTTTAACAACACACGTCTACGATTTGTGGGTACAACCCCAGAGACGTTGAGAGTTAAGAACATCCCATCACTGACCACTAAGCAGAGAGAACAGACACAGAGTATTCAGGAATACAGAAGTGAAATAGCCAGTAGAAGAGTGAACTCAGTCACACACGCTAGGAAAACGGCTTCTCTGGCCAGCAACATGGCGGAAACGCCTACAGCCAATCATCGTAAGGCGGCTGCCGTGCTAGCATGTAGTCAGGCCAATAAGAAACCTGTAGTAACATGCAGGAGCCAAACATACACGGGACTGTTATTAACAGCCTCGGGGAGCCAATAAGTAGCGTAGTTCGCCCGTATCAAACGAGCCGCCACGTCATTTCGTGTCTGTATTGTTATATAGTCTGTAGCACAGGTACACATAAGGGCATTGAAAGAAATTGTTGCAAAATTATTTTCACCGAACATCATATACTCGTGGTGTTATGATCGTCAGAGACGAATAAGGGACGTAGCTGCACAAATACATATCACCAATAACCATTTAATAATCTGCAGAAATGCATTCAAGGCACTGAAACAAGATGGCGCTAATGTATTTCCGCAAATATTTTCTGTTCCTATCCATGAATCGTTTACAGCACCTTTAACAAACTGTGAGCCAATAGCTGAAAAAAGTTGAATTAAATTATATGCTTGGAGTATAAAGCTATTAAAAATTTTTTAATGAAACATTTATGATTAGAGATGGTGAAATTTCGCGAATTCGATAACCTGCATGTTAGAATCAAATATGATATGCATACTTAAGTCCCGACCATTTGTCCACAAGCGGCTACTCAGTGGAACAATGGACAGTGAACGAATAGACAGGGCTTGAGTATGCATAGGATATTTGACTCTAACATACAGGTAATTGAATTCACGAAGTTTTCTCATCCCTATTGTCACCTACGTGTTTTCCAGACCGTTTCAAATTAACAGTGTAGCTGTTGCAGTAGTAATAAAACTGCTTACATGCTTACAGCATATGCACATATTAGCAGTTATATTAAGTTACTAAATAAACCTGGGTACCATAATTTCTGTTTACTGCGTTAATGTCCTAACATCGAGACTTAGAATGGCTTGCAGAGTTTTTGATATATCCTGTTGAATGAGTAAACCTTGTGAGGTGACTGAGCAACCCCAGCAGGTTACTTAATACGTCATTCAAAATTGGACCAGATCACTCCAACCCCAAAAGGTTACTTAATATACCATCCTAAACTGGACCAGATCTCTCCAACCCTAGCAGGATACTTAATATATCATCCTAAATAGGACCAGTCCTCTCCAACCCCAGCAGGTTACCTAATATGGCATCCTAAATAGGAACAGATCTCTGCAACCCTAGCAGGTTACTTGATATACTATCCTAAATTGTATGAGGTCTCGATAACCCTAGCAGGTTAACTAATACATCATCCTAAATAGAACCAAACCTCCCCAACCCCAGCAGGTTACCAACATCCTAAATATGACCAGATCTCTGCAACCTCAGCAGGTTATTTAATATATCATCCTAAATAGAACCAGATCACTCCAACCCCAGCAGGTTACTTAATATATAATCCCATAGTGAACCTTCAAAATGCCTAATTTTGACGCCTACCGAGATGTTGTCCTCATATGTCGTGACCTTGAGGTCGGAACTTCGACTATCGTAAACTTGTGCTGCATACAGTGCAGTAAATATAAATTTTCAAATGACTGCTTAAAACATGCAAAATTGAACGACCTCTTACGCATTTTGAAAAATTTAATTAACTCAACACCAATACTATGTAATATGCCCAGTATAATTTTTGTCCATGTATACGGAAACCAGAGTTTACAGCTAGGAGAAATATTTTAAATTTACAACTATTTAGAGGCTTATAATTTAAATAAGATGATATTCATGAATCGAATATAATTTCTGATGGTTAAATAAACAGTCATGTCGTTTAGAACAACTCAATTTTTTTAGTAAACTATACGAACGTTTAAGAATTTGGACATTTTGTTTGTTTGAATAAATATAAACGGTTCAAGACTAGCGACACGTCGAACGAATAATGTGTATGTATTAAAGTAAGACAAAACATCTCGCCAGTTTCAGAGACAAAAGTGCGGAAATATTTGCTCCGGCATTTAGAAGTAGGCAAGGGGTTCATCCATGGTTCCAGTTTATGTTAGTGCAAAAAGCTAATTTAATGTACTGTTCCTCTGTAACAAATAACTGTTTAAATCTAAGCTGGTTTATTCAGTGCGTTACAGAGGTTTAGTAGAATTTAAGCTGTTATAACTCATACTGCACCCAATGGGTCAAGCATAAGTACGAGACAGAAAGACCTTGGCAAGCAGGCAGCAAAGAAATCACATACTTTCCTAACGAAACCAACTCGGCAAAGAAAATATAAATAATGTGAACGTTGGTTACAATGTGACAGAGGAACTCCCGCTCTGACAAGTTGTGACACACGGTGTGATACAGGAAAGTGTGATGCTATCGAGGATGTTTGTCTATCCCAGGGTTACGTCACACCTGGATACAGCAGTACGTCAAGATACGAGCGCCGTAAGTGTTACATCTGCAACAACTAATGCGGGACTGTCGAACTTTCTTAATTGAGTGGTTTGGAACAACCTCAACTGTAATTATGATTTTTAATTTTAATGTATGTCTACCTCGTATTTGTATTTTATAATGTAACAAACAGGTATAAGTTCCTAACACCGAACGGACGTGTATTTAATAACACGACATCCCTAAGCAGTTCACAACTTAATGAACCCTCACATTGGCTAAGTGACGTTCTAAACTAAAGTCACATCTTTGTATGATTTTCATTCCAATTATAAGCGCAACAAAAATTAATAAATTGACCGAACAATTGTAGTGGCGCATAAAGCATACGTTTCGGATCGACAGATGAGTTTATAGTTCTTATTTTAGCTTTAAGTTATTTTTATGCCGCGAAACGGAATGAAACCAGTTATTTTAGCGTCAGAGTTAGTAAAACGAACAGGAAAATGTTTGTGTTTACACTCTAAAAATTAGTTTGTAAATTTACCAGACGTGCGTATAGGAGCGCTAAGAAAGTAGGTATGGTAGAATAGATTCCCAGACATCCATGGTAGCACTCCTAAACCTAATTATAAAACAGTCAAATGCATACTAAACTTACCAGTCTTGTATTGTTACAACTGTAAAAGTTTGCATATTTACAAGACGGCAGTATGGTAACTGTCCATACTGCTTCTGGGATAATAACTTCCTAAACATTTGAGGAAGTTTTTTTTACAGTGTACGAGCCTGCGTACTGCTTGCTATTGCGTGTCAATTTGTTACTACATGTTATAAGCTCTGAAATCTGTAGAGGTGGTATGCATAAATATGTGCAAATAGCGAAAGTGACCTAAATGTGCAGATGTTTACTGGTAGCCAGCACGACAAAAATCTGAGAATTTTTTCAGGCCTCTTAAGTATACGAATGCCTTGTGCGTCAAAGTACGATGAGACAAAGAGAAGCGAGAGTGTGCCTATCTGCATAACGGTGGCTCGTTTCCGGGCCAATCGTGTAATCTTAGGTCACACGCTAAACTTAAACTTTCCGTTTTACTATGCTATTTATTTTTATTAACGGGTGACTTAAATATAACAGAAGAAACGAGAACCCTTTAAGTAAGTTGGACGCATATAAATAGGAAAGTTATTCTGTGTAATGTATGAATTCGATGTGGCTTAAATTCAAAAAGGAGCAAAACAACTTCATAATATTTGAACTTCATGGAAAAGACAACATGTTATATTTTGTGAAAAAAAGAGAAAGATACAATTTTACAAAAAGGTTTATAAGAGCATTGAAATACATCTGTGAGCATAATTTGTACAGCCAGAGATTTTCGGTGAAAATATTTTTGCAACAATTTTGCTTCAGTACAGTACGAGCACATCTGTAGCTCTGCTGCATGGTTATTGGCAGTGTGTATTTGTGCATAAATATATCTATTCGACAGAGCCAATGATAATAAGGTTACTGAGACACCACACGTCAATGATTTGATGGCAGATCCCCAATGCGGCTGGAGAAAAATACAGCCAGTCGCTGACCATACGCTCGTAAGGTACTGGAAATATTTGGTGCGGATATATATTTGCCAACATTCACTGGTACTAATAACTTACAATTTATATGATGGTGTATCGCAAGAAAACATGACTGTTTGCTGGTTTTCAACCCACGTTCAGCTTATGAAAGGATTACTGGCATTCGCTTGTACGTAGAGTTGTTACCCTATTTGACTGAGCCAATAAGAATCCTGCTGTTGTAATATTTGATGCCTTTTATTGGTCTGCTGACAGCTACGTTGTAGCAGACGTACATCGCCCAACCATGTATGTCACAAGAAACTACAGTATTTTCAAGGGTATGTAGGCACACACCATTTTCGCGATATACCATCATCTCTGTTTATAATGTATTTTGCTCATAATAAAGTATTGTACAAAATGAATAGCGCATCTCCAATATAATGCCAAAAAAATAAGTAGGCCTAAAAACGTTTGGATGTAACTCGTTGCGATTACATTTTAATATACCTATACTTATGACTTTAATTTTTTCTGTGAGTTTTGTAACTAAAGTGTGCTTCTCGGAAAACAGTAAATTAAATTTTTTAACTGTGACACCTCTTAGAAATACTGTAGTCGATTATTGCGTCTGGAGTTTTTCATCCGTGAGTCAAATTTCCATGTAACTAGGTTCGTTTTATTAGTTCTCAACTTCAAAGCAGGCAACTGATGAGTTACTGCTTTTAATAGTTTCCAGTAACGGGGTATATAGAAAATTACGGTTAACGGGATGTTTCTGAATAGGCTATACTTATTTGCAGGCGGATGGTGCCTTACATATGTGTTCACGTCACACATGATAGATGGAAATGGGATAGCGCGTTGGCACGATCACTTTGAGATAAACGCTTTATTGTTGTACAGAGGGGCGAACACACACACGCACAAAAAGTACAGACAATTACAGACCAGCGTCATGCGCGTACAAAAAAAGCTTGCGATGGCTGCAAACTTTCAGCGTAGTCGACAGAGTGTTCTCAGCATAGAGGCTTCACTGTGCACACGCCACGTCCTATACAATGCTACCAACCTGGCTCGCAATACAACAATACCCATCCCCATCTCCTAGCAGCTGTCCTTTGATCTGACGAAGGCCATATTGTCGCGCGTGCTTCCAAACACCCGAGCGCTCAAGGTATTCATCCGGACGGACATGAAAACTTCTTCTGTTTCCAGTTCAGTGGCGACGGGAAAAAATTCTCCCAGACGAGCGACGCGATATTGCGCAAATTTATTGAGCTTCGTGTCGTAGCAGGAACAACACCAGTAACGCCGTTCCAGGACTAGGTCTTCCACGTAGAAACACAATGCTAATATCTGCATTTATTAATAGCTACGCTATCACAGACGTACCCTCTGCTGCTTCTATAGACTTACTCAAAGTTATGCAGTACACATGCCGGAATATAAAACGCCAATACCTAGAATTCAGACGTGGTACATTCGCATCGACTGTGTTTTAAAAATAAATAAATAGAAATACAAATAAACTTTTAGACCACTATCCGGAAAATAAAATTTTTATTTTGTCATATATTACGGACCTATACCATTGCGAGTCTATATAGTCTCAGCTATCCATCCCTACATACATCCATTATACATACATACTACATACACACATACATACATACATAAATGCATACATACATAAATAAATCTAAAAAAATATGATAGTAAGATAAATCCCAAGATGAATTATGTAAAATAAATAAATTAAAACAAACACCAAATATATAAACAAACTGTTACTATTGTGAGAAACTCTGCCACTGCAACATTAACTTGCAAAACGTTTCATGAGATTGCGTTTGTATTAATCTGGCTGAGTTCCAAGAGCGAGCGGACATGATTACCACGCTTATACGTACGAAACGACATTCCCTACATCTTGTAGATATGCTTTTAAGAATAAATTCTGTCCATTAACAGGATATAGTAATATTGATTCGATCGTAAATTAGTAGTGTATATATCAGCTTCAGTTGCTGATTATAATAACGAGTACTACGGTTCGTCATTTTATTTGCTCTCGGCAACGAATGCGCCTAAGACAGTAGCAAATGTCCGTAAAGAAAGTATAATTTTTAATATTATATTCAAATTAACATAAAATGAAAAATTGATGAGATTTTCCCGGAGAAAAACACAAAATATTACTGTTTAGAAATTAAAAAATTGCAGTAAATTACAAACATTTATGAACTAAACGACTAGCTATAATCTAGAAACTAAATATAACTGCTAATATGTGCATATGCTGTAAGTAGTTTTATGACTACTGCAACAGCTACACTGTTAATTTGAAACTGTCTGGAAAACACGTAGGTGAAAGTAGGGATGAGGAAACTTGGTGAATTCAATTACCTGGATCTGTAGAACTAACTGTTTATACAAAACACCAAATGTCATCTCCCAAATATAAGTCTATATGCTTACGACTACACGTAAATTTATATTCATCAGAGCAAACTACGCCATCATTAGACTCAAAACTTTCGAAATTTGCAAACGTTTTAAACACAATATCTGAAGGTATACTCTCAGTTTATGAATATTAATGTTCTAGAATAATTTGCAGATTTCGGAAAATCTCACATTTGATTAAGATCGCCACCAGAGCTAGTAGTGATACCTTGCAAACCAAATCTAAACAGCAATGAAATTTATTTATAATTTTCTTTAACACTTGCATCCTTTGCACACAAATCAATTAATTATTTGGTGTTAAGTATAGTACTGCTGTAAAATAAATAAATGTCGTATGAAGAGGATACTCGACTGCCACGGCTTTGTACCGCGAATGCAAATTTCTAACTGGGTGCTCGTAGGTATTTGCGTACCCCGAAGTACGTCATGGTATGAGGTCCTACAATGAATATAAAGGGCGGGGAAAACAGGAGATCTCCGAGAAAGCCCGCCAGCCAGCGACACCTTCTGACATGGTTCCCACGTGAGAAAATCTGATGACCGACCCCGCCGGGGATCGAGCCCGCATCGCCTTGGTCAGAGGCGAGTGGTCTGACCACTCGGCCACCGCGATACCACTGCTGTAATAGCTTAAGTTCTGACTAAGCTAATGCTATGTTTAGTCGTTAACATGTGCATCTAGAAGGGGGGATACATTTTTTTGGTTTAATTTTTTTTAGGTATGTTCAATTTCAGTTCAGTTTTAATACCACATATCGTCACGCGAATTCAAGTTATGAAAAGTAATTTTATGTTTTTTGAGTTACTAGCAAATGCTGTTTCATAGGTTCCTTTCGCAATCATGTTGTGAGGCGAGTAGGAACGTATATTACCACACTTATTTTGGGCAAAAGGTTTTTGATTATACAATACTAAGAAAACCTTAATGCAACAGTCGCTCAACATCCTGTCATAATTTATTATATTAGAGAAAGCACTTAATTATATAACGATCATTTCCTGCTTTAATTCATGCATTACCGCCGCTTCACTATTACATATAAAACTTAAAAACACTTATTTCTGAATTACCTTATTTTTGCACGCACGTGATGATATTTTCAGCAATATCGTGAGTATATATTACGTAAGTAATTTGATACGAAGATTTAAAGTGCTGAGCTATGTAATTAATAGTCATTACTATGCGACATAGAATATTTACGCTAGAAGTGTATATTTTAAAAAAGTAAAATAATATGCCACACGGAGATTTTCATGAAATGAAGTGCGACTGGTGCAACCAGAAGACAGCGATCCGAATGTAAATTTTGTACCAAAAATGTTTCAGTAATTTTATTTGTGCCTTCAGTTGAGAGTTATTGTTAAGACTTAATGAGCTAAGCACTGGTCGTAACCTTGATTACTCCTCTGAAACTTGTAATTTCGTTCTACATTTTTAATATTCTCGTCTTAAGATGCTATTCAAACTTTCCAAGGAGGCAGTTCGCAACACGCATTAAAACAATCTACTTTATGGAAAATTATTCTATCTCCGCAGAAGGCGAAAACATTAAAATTACAGCAATTAACTGTGCAACCTCAGGAAGGTGGAAAGATGTTTGTTTCCGTTGCTCTAAAGGAGTAATTATGCCGCGAAATGAAAAAGGACTAAATGAACACAATAAACCATGTATTTTGTGTGATTCAGAATAAAAGGTTGAAAACAAAAATTTTTAAAGTTAGCGAAGGTGTAACTATGTAAGAGGCTGCATGAATACAAATAGCAAAATATTAAAATATAATATGAGAAAATATAAGACGGGATGCAATGCAGGTGATTGCATACATGCCTATATATACCACTTATGTTAATACATCAGTTCCACTATATAATAATTACAGAATGTCTGGCATCGAAAATCTGAGTCGACTCAGTGATGCTAATATTCCTGAGGTTCTCGATCAGAACAAGGACGCGATTTCCTTCCCAACATTTTCCACGCATTTCTAATACAAGGAAATCAGGGCTGAGGGCTAGATTTTCCAGGACAACGCAGTGGAAATGTCGATGCGTGTCAAGCGTTTTGCTTGATGTTTATAGTCTGCAGTTATTGTTGGGGCAGTGAACGTGCCTTACGTGCACATCTGCAGCTTTGCTTTATTGTTATCGGCAGCGTGCCTTTGTTCAGACACGTCTCTCATTTGACTGCACCAATCAGAGTATGTCAATGGTAGCACCATACGTCTGCGAGTTGCCAGTAGGTACCCAAGACAGATGAGAGTTACAATTACTTACCATGAAGCACAGCTGCAGATGTGCACATAATACATTGAAACCAATTGACGCAAAAATATTTTCGCTATAAAATCGCGACTCTATGTATGCAAAGTTAAAAAAAGTAATTTTGTTAACTGGATTTCCAAATTTCTTGAAACGCTCATGAACATATTTTACAGCGTTGGGCTTGCTCTGTTTTTTTTTTTTTTTTTCAGTTAGACCCAATACTCGTCACACATTATATGACAATACGTACTCTCATACAGCACCTAGTTGAACTTTTTGACAATCTTCGAAAGAGTCTCATTTGACTGACCTTTATGCAGACTGTTAAAAAAAATTCGCCCGATATATGTGGAGAAGAGTAACCTAGTGTAAAATGATGACCATAATGTACTGCACATTTTAACCAAGCACAGCGTGTAAGTATGGATAATGATTTATCGCGGAAATATTTGGCAGTTTGAGAGACTTGCTTGTTTGTTACTGGTAGGCCCCTATTTGACTGGGCCAGATGCTAATTCTGGTGCACAAAGTCAGAACGTCTAGGGTTTGTCTGTGAACAGCTACATCAAACCAAACAACCATCTGCCTGCCAACCATACAAGACACAGGACGCTGCACTCATTCGAAGAATACGCTGCACAATAAAACCATTTTGTTCTTTTACTACTATATTCATTGGAAACTAGTTGCCAAAAAATAATTTTGTGAGTTTACAAAGATACTGTAAACTTTATAGAAAATGCTTGTTAACATACAAATATGTCCTTATGCTTACAAAATTTTTTGTATATACTAAATATACTAACCGTACGTTTACAAATAAATTATTGTAAATTTTACAACGATTGTTTGTAGTGTAACAAACAATTTTTTTTGGAAACAAGTTTCGAAGAAAATGTTTGTGAAAGTTCAAAATATGTTGTAAAATGTGACAGTCCGTTGATGCTTATTTCGTTTCACATCGAAAACTCTACTTCAAATATTATCTCCCACTAGTCCCCACAGGTATTTGGAAAATTTAGACCATTTTAATGACATGCTACATTGTTGTTTATTGCCTTGACTGTTAAATGTTTTGATATTAGTTTGTAAGCTTCTTCTGAAAAACTTACGATTTTTTTACTGTGTGGCAGAAAATATTATAATTATTTTTCACCATCTCTACGTATGTAGACCTATAAAAACCAAATGCATAATATTATTGTATTTAAAACATTTCTAAAAGTGGCAAAACTATTTCCAAATATCAGAAAAATTTTAAAAATACAAACATTGTTTGAGTGGGTGTTTGTATACGTAAACCCTAGCAAGTGAAATGCTCTTTTACTATCAATTATTTTGTCTAATTATGTTAATTGGTTTTCGGGAAGGTGGAGGGGAGGAGGTTGTATGTAATAAAAATGCCAATTTTGACTTTGAAATGCCATTACGTGAAAACTGGCTTAGCTGGAGTTTTTTTTTGTAAGAGGATAATGTACTCTCAAGTATCATCTTCAAAACTAACAATGTTTCATACAAATACAAAATTATGATTTATTCTCTCTGGAACTTCCTTAATGGCGCCGCCTACCCGCGCGTAAGAGGTTCAAAAGCGCCGGAGCAGTAAGGTCGACCTTGAAGCATGCATCAAATGCCGCGTCGCCTCAACGAGCCAAGCGCTGAACTAGCGTGCAAGCTTCCCGCCGAACGGTTTTTACTATGGGACATTAAGCGGCGACCATATAATTTTATTGGTGGAAAGTCTGCAACTAAGTTCAGTGCAGGTCGCAACCTTAGTTTCACAAACATCCCGTTAGTACGTTTTGAGGTACGGAAGTCTGAGAAGGCAGTTTTTAGCCATGTTGGAGTGCTTAGAGTCAGTGTTTCTAATGAGCATGGCATCTTAACAATGAGGTTCCGACCTTGTCTGAAGTTTGTTTTCTTTTCATACGTTGGCACAATGGGCACACGTAGAATATTTTCGTAGAAAAAACATGTTTACGAACACACTGCAACACATTTGAAGCGTGCAGTAGGCGGCCGTCTTAATGGCGTGTACCTCGTCTTGGCGTCGTGCGATAGTGAGCATTTAATGCAGTCATCGGGTTCAAGTAGCCAGCAGCAACGGTTTCCATTAAATTCGCGGAATTACAATGGCTGGTATGCAATACTTCAAACATGCGGCGGTTAACAAATTTGTCAGTAACTATGAGAAGGACAAGTGCAACTTGACAGTGTATGCCTGGCCACAGAATATTTAGGAATACAGAAGTGAAATAGTCGGCAGGAAGGCGAACTCAGTCACACACGCCAGCAAAATGGCTTCCCTGGCCAGCAACATGGCGGAAACACCTACTGCCAATCAGCGTGAGGCAGCTGCTCTGCTAGTCGGCAGCCAGGCCAGTAGGAAACCTGTAGTAACATGCAGGAGCCAAACAGACACGGGGCTGGAGTCTACAGCCTCGGGCAGCCAATAAGCGGCCAAGTTCGCCTATATCAAACGAGCCGCCACGTCATTTCACGTCTGTATTACTATTTAGTCTGTGGCCTGGCGCTAGGCGAGTGTAAGAATTCAGGATCTGCATATTTGGTACTCGTATGACACGTAATAATGACATGTTTTGCATGCCAACCATCATGCCCTTATCGTTGTGTTCTTGCATGCACATGCGTGAACCTTCGTACGATTAAGGTGTATGGAAAGATACGATATCTAGCTGACGACTGGAATGCTCAATTGTCAATAAAATCTGGAATACTTATCAAAATTCGATGATAATTTTTTGTCGGGTAGATATATTATCTTCGCACATTTATTTATGTATCACTATGCGGTAGTATGCTTTACTTTAGAATAAAAAAATAGAAACACTTTTTATAATAATAAGGGCTTGAAATCACAAAATCTACAAAAATTGAAAACTGTCATAGTAATAATTTTAACATCTGTCAACCCCTCGCACAGAGATTTTTGGCTAGTAACATTGTTTTGAAATCAAAATGCGAGTATTTTTGAAATTTCGGTTATTATATGGACCTAGATATTATCATATTACAAATTATACAATTGACAAATTGACATTCCACATGACGGCGAAGAAGTTGTATGCTATTACAGAATAATCCTCCTTAACGGGTGATCTAGTCATGCGATTTTTATGCTGATTTGTTTGTATGGTTAACATTTTGGCAACGGTACATGATGGAGCTCTTTGTTTACACAACAACAATTTTGTTTAAATATGAGTCACTGCAAAATACCTTTGCCTCAAAGAAAAGTTTTCTTTAACGTGAAGTTACTTTACTGTTTAAACACTTACATGTAAACTTAATGGTAGTGTTAGTTGTATATTTTTAGAAATAAAGTTTATGTCGAAAAAATAATTTCCGGCAAAGAAAATGTAATATCGTTTTGCTTTACGCTTTAAATAAAAAGGTCCTTGCGGCCAAATTACTTGCAATTGTTCATATTTAAGCTAAATTTGTACTACAGCAAAGAAAGTGTTTTCTGAGTGTAAACATTGTTAGAAATACGATTGATTTAATCAACTTGGTTTTTTAATATATTTTGAAAAATTTGAATTGTAAACTCGAGTTTGAAAGGCGGATAGCTCACGTATGAGTTGAACTAGAATTCATGAATTTTAATGATCATCCACTTCCTGAAACATTTCGATTTTCCGAACATTCTGTATGTATACAGTCAGTGCAAGTTCATTCCTGCATCTAGGAAGTTGATACACTACGATTTCTATGCTCTGTTCGGTAGCATGCCTAATTTCGTGTTCTTTTCACGGTCTGTTGACTGTAACATCATTGCGATGTCGAAACGAGATACTGCATAAACTACTGATTTAAATAAATGGCGTTATTTAAATTTAGCCTCGAGGTTAACAAAACAAAATGTAAATCCTGCATATATATTTGTTTTTTCTTTCGTTTATAACTTACATTTTAAATATTTTCTTGTTTACATTCTACCAATCACACGCTGTAAATTAATACAACGGGACGATTATTTCTGCAGTCAGTACTTTAATTATGTGCATATTATTTATCTCATTGTACAATATCGATTTGTGAGTTCTGGCAGATTTTGTTCTCGATTTGTTATTTAAATATATTTTACATTATTTTGTTCGCAGTCTGGTGGAGTTAAAAGCAGAAGTTAATTTACGCGCGTAACAGTCACGGCATTCAGGATGTTCAAGTTGAATCAAATCATAACTTTGTATTTTCATTAAATAGTGTTGATGTTGCAGGCGGTACATTATGAGTACAGGTTTTTTCTTACGAAAAAATTTCAGCACGCATAGTTTTCTCATATTGTGTGTCCAAGTTAAAATTTGCATGTTACGTTGTAATGCAAAAAGTGGTAAGCAATTGACTTATTGAAATGAAATAATTCACAGTAAAATAATATGCCATGGGTAGAGACACTGGAAAATCGCGAAAATATTTAGGATATTCTCCAATAAACTGTATTATATTAACCGTGACACGTGTGAACAGTTTTGGGACAAATCACACACGCTGTGTGTTCAAGCTGTGCAGTTCTAACTGGGCCTGTTGTACAGAGAAAAAATGCTACAAATAAACGATAGCCAATGTCGGTACAATACATTCAGTGTTGTACACATCACGTTGGAGTCTAGCAAACAGTCAACTATTCCCGCGATTTTCCAGTGTGTCTAGCCATGGGCTACGTAACCTTACATTTATAAACCCACAACGTAACATTTTGAATCTTTAAAACAATTGTGAAAGTGCAGAAGAAAAGAGGCAAATTTAGCGATTTTTTTAAATACTAAAAGTTGTTAAATTTTTAGTTTTTCTAATGTTAGGTAACGTAGCTTATGACAGATTATTTTACTGTGAATAATTTTTTTTATAAGTAAGCCAACTGGTTTTCATTATTCGCATGACAGCGTAACATGCAAATTTTGACTGTGACGCACAGAGCGAGGTGGCACCACGGTAACACGTTGGAATCACACTCGGGAAGACCCGTGTTCGATTCCTGGCTCCGGCCATCCTGATTTCGGTTTCCTACGGTTTCTTGAAATCGCTCCTGGCAAATGCTCGGAATTATTTTTAACAAAAGGCCATGGCCGACTCCTTTCCTAGTTCCTGTTCTTCTGTAATACTGTGTGTAACCGTTTATGCTACTCGACCACAACTAGTCCTCTCGTGAGAGGAAGAAGTGTGGCGCTGGTAGTAGGTAGACACGTCACAGGGAGGGGAAATGTACTGCGCCTGACACGAGTTCATAGCACACGGTCAGTGGAGACGTACCGAGCCGGCTGTCTGTGCCACAGTATTATGGCCGGTGCTGCGGCGCGCCACATAAGTTGCGTGTGGTGGTCAAGGACAAGGCCGTAGAAAAACAGGTCTGGACACTCGCCTGGAAATTTGACCCCCTTGTTGTTTGGCTGTAGTTCACCAAGTTATCGAGAATATTGTGTTTTATTGGCGCTTCAGTTAGGGCGGTCGGACTCAAACTCCGTCCACTTTTTTACCATTGTTAAATTTGTAAAGTAAGTAAAGATTGCTTGAGTCTTTTCTTAAATTTGTGAGCGAAGAAACTATTTCATAAATTGATAAAAATTACGTTTTGATAAATTGTTTATCTTAGTGGAAAGGAAGTGAGCGGAGTTTGAGTCCAACCGCCCTAACTGAAGCGACAATAAAGCACAATATTCTGGGTAACTTGGTGAACTGCATACAAACAACAAAGAGGTCAAGTTTCCAGGCGAGTGTCCAGACCTGTACTTCTACGACCGTGGTCAAGGACAAAACAACGGTAGTTCGCTTTTCTCCCGCGGCACTAGTTGTCGTGGTCGAGTAGTAATGACCTCGCTGCCGAAAAGACGTACAGCCCACTTACCTTAATCTTGACTTTGGCGTAGAGTTACGGCAAAACTATGCGAGCTAAAATTGTTTTGTCAGAGGAATAACAAAACTATATTTAGTACACACATCAACAACCTTAAGGGGTGGTTACAAAATTATGATTGTCAATAATTCAGACAAAGAGAATGTTTCGTGCATATTTCCAATCAATTTAAAAACGCTTGCCGAATTTTATCCTGTGACGCAAACGGGGTTCAAAACGATTTGAGTTTCAAGGTATTACTTTGAAAAATGGTTTCGTTTCGTTTAGAATCAAACGTAAAATAGTGTGCAATTAAGTGTCGTACAGAATGCGTATCATATATATTTTAGGTACAGATTTAATACAGGAGTTTTATTTTTCGCGGCAAAATGTCAAACTTTAACAAAAATGTTGGCCTTCGGAAGCAGTTAAATGTCATTTCTAATTATCCAGGGAAGATATAACCTCAAATCTTTACTCGCGTGTTTAACATAATTAAACTTAAACTGTACTTCTGTGATCAATGATTGTACAGTCTCGAACGAAATTTAATTTTTACAAAAGTAACCGTCTGCAAATCTTAGCCTCGGAATTGAAATCAATTTCAGTGGAATACCAAATTTACACTGAAATATATATCGCTTTCAGACGATACTGAATGCTAAGATTTATGAAACTGAACACTCAGCAGATGTAAACTTTTGAGAGAGTTGAAACGTTGACGCTGGTTTTTAGTTACATTGAAGTTTTCATATTACAAATATTAAAATGGCTGCAAACGGCTGAAAGAAAACTTTATGAAGTACTCACTTTACCGTGAACGGCCTATAAAAAGGAGTAGGGCTACATGTCCCCGAAGGACCCGGGCGTGCCCACATCCTCTCACTTCAAAGTCATACACTCTAAAAAATAGTTTGAAAATTTATCACACATGCGTATAGGCGCGCTAAGAAAGTAGGTATTGTAGAATTGTTTACCAAACTTCCGTGGTAGCACTACTAAATTTTTTTATAAAACAGTCAAATGTATACTGAAGTAACCAGACTTGTATCGTAACAAGTGTAAAAGTTTGCCTATTTACAAGGCGGAAGTATAGTAACTGTCCTATACTGCGTTTAGGTTGATTACTTCCTAAACTTTTAAGGAAGATTTTTTACAGTGTAGGCGCTACGAAGGGAATAGAACATTATACTTAAAAAAAATTCTTGGGTATGTATATGCACGAACTCTGTTTACACACAAACCTTTGTATTATTTACATCTGTGTCTGTCCCAAAAAGACACTCTTCGTAAGATTTTCCTATTGTAGTTTAACACACTTAGAACTAGTTTTATGTTTATCTGAAGGGACGTGTCTTCACCTTCAAACCTTAAAAATCGTGCATTCGCTCTTCCCTTCCCCAGGTCTGCTGTTATTATGAAGACCTACCATGTCAGATCACTGATGTCAAAAGACACGGGAAAAATTCGCGGGTTCACTGATTTGAAAACTAGCTTCCAAAGATGTGTGTGTCTATTCAAGCAGACAGCAGCTGCTTGTTGGATGCTCGCTGACGCAGTGTTACATTACTGGGCCTGCATTTAGTTGCTTCTATATTATTGGCTCAGTACTATCCAGGAAGTGTCAAGTATGTCAAGGACCAATTGCAAGGTGACATTAACGAACGTTTGTTTGAAATCTAGCTTGCGACCAAAACAAAACGCGAATGTTTCAGGTCCCTACTAATGCCTAATCTTACTTTAATATACACGAAAAGGAAAGCTGTATCATCTACATTGACATTAGAGGTGATAGGTCTTTCGCGAGACGTAGCAAGTCTGTGGCACAATCGGTTGCTGCAGGTGTTATCGTTGTTAATGGTTGGTGTGCAAAGCGTGGGTTGCCAAAAACACGGTTGTCTCTCATACAGTTATTTATTGCTGAAATAACTTAAGTTTATAGTATACTAGTAGCAGGAGCCAGCAAACGTCCTGCCAATGTAAGCATAAAAATGGACGTTGGACGAATTACGAACCTTCTCCCTTTTTTGCCCTATATTCCATTAGGGGTAGCTAAGTATATTGGTTTGTGCACAGCAGTGACGTCAAGTGGCAAGTTAGAGTAAAATGGATGGCATAAAACCTTCTCCATGAAAAAAAAAAATACACATATGTGCCATATTTTATGAAGATCGGTTAAACGTTGTCGGAGTTTATCAATCTCATAACTACATACATGTATACACATATATACACAAACATCAATTTGTATTTATACATAGGATATGAGCGATTTATGACTCAAATTTCGGTTTTATGCTTTGTGTTTGAGGAATATACAAATAAAGTTACTCTTAATAATGTTTTTATACTAGCATTAAAAATAACTTATCCGTGTACCGCTATTTGATTGGTTGGTTACCATTTCAAGTTCAATAATACGAACTAAACTACAACCCCAATATTAACCACTGTAAATGAGATCCCCGAGAAAACCCGCCGACCAACGACATCGTCCGACACGATTCCCACATGCGAAAATTCGGGGACCGACCCAGCTGAGAATCGAACCCGAATCGTTTTACTGGGAGGGCACTGAGACCCTCCCGAAAGAAACTGTTAAAGTGTCGGTTTTATGTATGTATTTTACAAACAATCTTCCCTAAATAGAATTGTAATATTGTTTTATAGGTAAATACCTGTGTAAAAACTGTGAAAGATGTGAAAAACTATTGTTTCAAAGTGAACACAAAGGTAAAGTTGACATACAATTAACGTGAAAGCATTACACTAAGATATTTACATATGATATATTGTTGAGCACTCACAGTTATGTGTACGTAAAAAATGTATTATCTTCATTAAATGAACTAAATTTAGAAACGGGCTCCTTTATAATTAACGCCCAAGAAATGTGGCACCAAAGAATTTCAGTAAGTATCCCGGAAAAAAAACACTGGAACACGATATAATGCTATCTTGCATTCTTCACAAAGGAGCCCATAGAAATATATTTTGTATTATTATTATTAAGTCCTGGACTGCTGTGGTTAGTAACAGGATTTACCAAATATTTCAAGTTGCTTGAAGGAAGATGAAGAGGGTTTAACATTTAGGTAAGTTTGCTTCTTGGACACTGTTAGGCTATATATATAGTGAAAATCTCTCTTTGATACATGCGAAGCATAAGTAAATTCAGTGCAATTAAAAATTGACATATAGGTTGTAGTGTCTAAGTTATAAAAAACTAGCTGACCCGACAGACGTTGTCCTGTCTTAACGATTACTATTGAAATCGAATTGTTATAATTAATGTCGATAAATAAATCTCAAGGGCAGTCGCTAAGTGTTTGTTTTCTTTTTTTGTTTGTTTTCTTGAAAATCCATGTTTTTCACATGGCCAGTTATATGTCGCCTGTTCCCGTGTCGGAATACGAACAAAACTATTAATATACTAAAAATATTGTATATCATAAAGCATTAGAATAACAAACACACTTCTTATTAATTATAACAAATAGATTTCAATAGTCATTGTTAAGACAGGAAGCATGTAGACAAAATTATGGAAAACAATGTTCGTATTTGTTTAGCATCCTCAAGGCGTAATGGCTCTGAACTAACCGTGATGTACACTATGAAATTCAGATTTCTTTATCAATTTTTTACAATAAAATAACTCCGATCGAAGCATTTGTTTTAAACGATATTCAGATTTTTTACATCCTCTTTGTCAAATGTTTATATTGTCCAAAGCGCTAAGGTTAAATTAGAAATAATATTATATGACTGTTACGTATTCTTAAATTTTCTAATTTTCCGCACAATTTTTAAATTTTTTTTAGTAAGAACCTTCTCCTGACAATAACAAACACAAAAAAAAAATTGTGAAATCTGGTCCAGCCGTTCACGCGTGATGGCGTGACCAAGGGAAATTGGGATTAATTTATATATATATAAATATAAATATATATAAATGAATCCCTATATATACATATATATAGACTAACAACATGTAAATGAAAGTTGATGCAATAACAATATTCAAATGGTCAATACAGACGCACATTCCTTCATCTATATTAGACGTATCAAATAAATAACTTACCTCAAAATTTTTGTGATGTTGAGTTTTACTTTTAGTTCAACTCCGACACAAATTTATACATAAAATGTTATTAGAGCTTTTTATATTTCGAAAATGAGATGCTAAGTTAAGTTTACAAACAGATTGGAACTATATGGACGTGTATGAATTATTGTGCCTTCGCGAGAAATTCGATTAAAAATTGTACCAATAAGTCGGCCTACAAAAGCCAAACATTCAAAATGTGCTAAACAGCAAGTCCTATAAAATGGAATATTATAAAATGTAGCTGCATTTGAATTATTGCTCGTTTAAATAGCAAGACAATAGTAAAAAATCCCTTTACAGAAAATGCAAACAAGTGTTTTCATTGGAAGTAGGAAGTGTGTTATTATATGGTAATTTTACATAGTCATACACTTGTTTCTATAATATCTTACGGATTTTATATTTAAAGATTTGGCTTAATATGTGCGGGATTTTTGTGGACTACTAAAACATGAAGCTTCTACACAACGGTACTATTCTGGAGCATTCAACTTTGACTTCTATGTCGTTCAACATTAATCAATCCGTTACATTCAGTGTCCTTCAGAAATGTAACTTCATCCACAACCAAATATCTAGAGACATGACATATTGGCATCAAAACAAGTTCTGTACTGTAAATCGAAGGACAATCCCGCATCCTTTGAAAGACTAAATAAATACTTCCCATTACTCACAGCGAACATACACCCTCCAGCAGCAAAACAAATCAAATAATAACGACTACTATGTTAAAAATAATAATAAATGTACAAATGCAAGAATATACAACGAGCCATAGAACCGCAAATGAAACTCGCGAAAGTTCGAATAAATTTTGGAATTGAATTGAAATGAAATTGCCAAAACTTAACATCATTTTAAACATAAACGAGATACACGTAGCGGAGATTATTTTGTCTGTAACTTTTTTTATAAATAGTGAAATTAAACCTCTTTCAGCTCATTTGTGGTTAACGACCAAATCTACAAAAAAATTGGAACTAGCTTTAGTAAGAAGAGGCAGGATTTACTTGCAGCCAAGTATACTTTGATTTTGAGTGAACTAGTATAGCAACATTGAAAAACTCATTCAAACGAAATGATCAAGTTTACTTCCTTATACAATTTTATTTTTTGCTATAAAATCTCTCAGGTCCATTTAAGGCAAGAAGATAAACCGTTTGCGCGGGCAATTCATTAATTCATTTTAGTAATTGAATTTACTTGTAAGTAAACATTGTATAATATATTCATCAATTATGTTCTGCGCTCCCCATAAGTACGCACACAGCCGTAGCTGACAATGACATAATTGTTGATGTGCGACCTTTTCAAATGTAAGTTCATCGTTGCAATATAGTCATGTCGAAAGTAATAAAACATCAGAATAGTCCTACTGCCAGATTAACTGAGTGGAACGATTTTAGTAACCGCAAATACGTACAGCAAAGTATTCTATTCACTGGGTTATTTGTGAAGAAGCAGGACATAAAGTTTGGTATTAAAAAAGGCATTTGTAGCGATGCTAAAAAATTATTTGGATTACTATACCTGTCAAAAATTATTAAATAAACCACTAAAACGTTTCGAAGACCACAGTAGAATACAAAAACATTTACTGCTAATTTTCCAATTACTCAAGTTCAATATTTGGTTCCTTTAATATTCCTTTAGCTTCTGTGGAAATACAGAACATTTTGCATACGCGAAATTGATCACTTTAACAGCTGAAGTATGGGTGCTTGATTTTCAATAAACTTCCTGTTGTTCATAAATACAAACAATTATCAATGTTATCAGAGGCCAACTCAAATTAAACGCACATCTATTATGGAAGACGTTAAAAACAGAAATAAATTTTTTAACGAAATCAGTGTAAGCTATTATTATGTTACAAAATGTTGCTTCCCATGTGCCATTTATGGTTAAAGTATACTTCTTATCGGAATGCAATAACACACAATTGAGTACCATCAAATAATATCCATATATGTTCATCTTTATTGTAAAATATTACGAAAGTAAATGAGTTTTAACAAACTTAATAAGATTCCATTTTACGGTCGTAATTAGGGTGATTGTTGTAGTATTCAGTAGTATCAACCGGATTTTTTAAACTGTTTTATGAATTGTACGTACTTATATTTCAGAAATATTATGCGGATCTAAAGGACTTAAAATACAAACTTTAGCAAATCATAATTTATAAATGTATAGACACTGGAATTAGTCGGTTCTGACTTTAAGATTCAAAAATCCAAAAGTATTTATAACAACCTCAATAATACGGAAAAAGCTGAATATTTTACGTTACGAATGAATATTAATACTACATCTTAAAATTTAACGAAATCAATGAGGAAGAAAAAGTATTAATTTACTAACTAATTGTTGGACTATTACTAAGCCAATCACTGTTAAAGTAATTTCTGGTCGAAAAATTAAATATGAATTTTTTGTCCAATTAACCTGCCTTCTTATTTTGAATTACAATGCATTACAATTTTTGTAAAAGAGCAACACCACTTGTAAGCATATATATAAAAAACAAAAAAGCAAATTTCGCATTGCTCAAGGCTACATTTTTTCGCGATCATTTCGGTATTAAGGAATTTGGTCAGAAGCACTTTAACCTACCATTTTTTTTATTTCCCGTTTCAAGGTAAGATTTTCCCGTTATATAATTTGGTTTACAGCGACTCATGCCACAGTACTGTAACATGCCATTCTCATTTAGCCTAGGTGGTAAAAGTTAAATACTATTAAATATATTTTAACTATTACACATTTAACTGTGTTTCACATCATTGTTTCCGAAATTATTGCGACATTTAAAAAATGCGCGGTCAGAAAACAAGTTACTCTCTGGGAAAGAAATTGAGTTTTCCAAATTACTATATTGCTCTTGAAGAAGTCAAAATTTCCACTATAACCTTAGGTTAGTAGGTTTGTTCATAAGATGTATCATGACAATGGGACCTAAATGGTAGCCTACCTCCATCTCAATAGGAGAAAAATGTAATAATTTGGAAGTAAAATGTGAAATATTTGGCATATGAATTCATACTCGTGGTGGCAATTACGGAGTGTTTACTGCAGTACGTTGCGTTGCCATTATTTTATAACTATAAAATTTGCAACAGGCTGAAATATTTTAACAAAACATACATTTATTTATGTTGGAGTAAGCATTTTGAACCCCTTTTTCGATTGCTTTCTACACACTCGCCTTTGGCTCCAAAATAGAACTCTGTGCAGTTATGAGAAGAAGTAAGTTCATTTCCTCAATTTCGCCTCTGGTTACAAAATGTTACTCAGCATGCAGGCGTGAGAAGAAATGAGGAGCAATTTTTCAAAACTCAATATCTCCAAAATGTTGAAAATTTTGTTTATGACCAAATCTGTATAAACCACTTCTACTAAATAGGATGGTGGAATGAGTTCTGATCTAAAGTGAATATTTACCATTGGGAAGGCTATTGGAAAATGTATTTGGTAACATAACTGAATAAATCCACATTCCCTCATTAAAAGTCAATATAAATATATTTGCTGTCCTGCTGGTCTATTCATGAATTCAAAACCCTTTTAATGTTATTTATTTTTCAAAATGTATTATTTCCATTCTTCGTAAAAACTCAATGTACCATATCTAAAACGGTGCATTTTTGGTACCTCATTGTTGCTCTGACTGGGTATCCTACTGTTAAGCTGTCTTTTTTTAAAACCGTTTAGAGGATACATATTTTTCTTCTCTCTTGTAAAGTTAAATTTTTGAAGATGTTTAGTTTAAAAAAAATGCTCCTCAAATGTGTTCCGAAGTTATCTTTCAAGAGTGTTGGTTTAGTCGAGAGTAAATAACTCGTACTTACCTAACTTGGACGACGTAGTGAATGACGGGATGGTTGTGTACGTCCTGAGGCGACGCCCATGATAAGTTCACAGTGCGCGAAGTGAAGCCCATAATTAGCGGGCGACCGGGCGGATCCGGAACATCTGTCAAAGAAAGAAAAGAATGTCATAATCCAGCTGTGACTTTTGCGTCCAGTTGTTGAACGCAACGAGTCGGGAACTCATGATCTAAGCGGACTGCAAACCTCCTGGTATCCAACATAGGTGCTCACACGATACTGGGATTTACCTATTGCACCGGTTTTTCGTTTTTAAATCGTGCAAGTATTTTATAGCTTTTAAATTATTAACTCTCACAAGTTTTCAGGGCAATCTGTATGGAATTAGAAATATGTATGGCGTTGTAATCTGCATGGTGGTAGAACAAATCATTTTATACGTCTCAGTCCGTTTAGAAAATGTGGTATAATAGATATTTTTAACTAAACCATTGCTTTCTGCTTTTTAGTCTTGTTTGTGCGAAATTGTACCGTTGATTTTAAACAAGAAAAATGTGTGCCAAACGGATAGGCAGACAAGTAAGCTAGATAATATGACCTTGTCATCCAGTTGTGAGCAATGATTTAAGTTTGAAGTTTATATCTCGTCGTAAACTAGGTTTAAAATAATTGCACATATTGAACCGAACATACAAACAAATAAACATGCTGACTATAAAGAGGGTTATTAAAAACGTGGTAAAAATTATATTTTTGTGTGGGCCATAAAAACATTTCTCAATATGTAACTATTAAAATTTTTGTAGTGATACATTTTGTTTTTCACCGTAAAAATTAACATGGACAGTAAAACATTTTAGTGGTCACTACAAAAAAAAAATTGGCAAAGTCCGTAACGACAAAATATTTTCTGGCTGTCACAATGGTTTTCGTAACTACACCGTACACAAACGTATGGAATCGTATCAATATGCTAGTCATTAAACGTGGACTAATTAGTCGATGAATAAACCCCTGATTAGCAAATAAAATATCGTGTTTAGCATAAATTTTCTAATAATTTCAGACAAAGTTTATGGGCGACCAATTAGTCACGAGTTTAGCACCTAATGTGCGTTTCGTATAATCGTAAAATGCCCATTGCTATGACTAGTAGCAAAGAATAGCATTTATTTTTGCTACGTTTTGTGCCGCACGCGTAGGATTGATGTAATATTTTGTATTTAGCTTTGTTTTAACTATAATGTAATGTCGGAGAATTTGTAGTTGGCAGGATAAAACATTTTTCAGTATGTTCAAAACAGAGTAGAATAAAATATGCTTGTGGAAGGTGAAATAAAACGTAAAACGCAAGCTACAGTAATATTCTTCGAGAAAGTTTTGTACAATAATTTTGTACATATAATAAAGTGCAAATACATTATTTAATATAATATCCTCACAAATTTTAGTTTTCTAGGAATTCTCTAGGCCTGTCTGTATTACGAAATTGTTAATACAGTGCTGTAATTTATTGGTTTGTGGACATACGCCATTGCACAAAAAAATTCAAAAGTGCTGTAAATACACTTTCGTGATATATAAAAAAATTAAAGCGCGCTAAATAATAATTTTCGAATTTATATTTAGTGACCAAACGTGTTAAGAACATTTCCTTGCCAAGTAAAGTAATATATCATTAAATTAAGAACGGTAATTAAATCTATAAAAAAGATAGCGTATTCTACACTTTAATCAGGGTCTCAGGGCCGCCACATTTGCTCCAAACTATTATATAATTACAGTTTATCACACTTTAAACTAACCTCCTACATTCTCTAACTTAAATCATGTCAATTTAAACGCATGCCTCTAGTTACTCTTTCTGAATAAGGAAAAAAGCAAAGAGTTACTAGTCTGTCGATACATACAATTTTATAAGCCGTGTCTAAATGGCTACTGAATATGGCCGTTACTGCTGCTTGCACTCGTTAAAGTCAGATGTTAGTTGTACGTGAGATGTCAGAGAAGGCTTGTTTTGTAGTAACGTGGTTATTCAAACTTTTTATTTGCTGAGCGAAACAGACTAGAATTGCGTATTATGTCTTCAAAAAATACAATTAAATGGTACTTTTAATTCTTGAACTCAAAAACAAAAGACTGGTTGTTTTAACGCATATAACGTCTGTTATTTTAGGTGAGCTTGACAAAAAATTAATTTTCATTTATTAGCTCGAGATGGGTACATTAGTTAAAATCGATTTTTTAGTGTGTGTTTCATCCAGATGAATAATAATGTAACGTTGCATATCACAAACATTACGACGAGTTACAAGTCATTAGGATGGATATATCAAGGAATACGGAAGAACAAACTCTTGCACAAATGGCTGTTTGAAGTACTGTAATAAATAATTGTGCTGTTTAAGCGATATTTTTTTTTGACGTTGTCATTCATGTAACACTTATTTTCCTCACTAAGCTATACTTCCTTCCTCGTCGCTTGATGTGCCTGCTTCCGTTTTCATCAGTTCTTGGCCTTATGCAAATTTACTTGCTCAAAGATTAGAGAAACGATTGCAAGAAAGAAAGCACAGTTGGCAAACAGAAGCGGTGGAGCGGAGGGAATGAAAGGTCATCGTGTGCAAATGTATTTGTTCAAAGATGAAACAGAAGAGCGTAAAATATCTAAGAGTTCGCAAATATTAGCCAAGGAGTGGAGAGCTGGCAAGTAATTAGCGAAGAGGACTGCATTTACGCTAAAATAACGTTAATCTCACCTTCAAACGAGCAGAGTGTTCAATTGTTCCTTCATTTAACTTAAACCATTGTTTTTACTGTCCTATGTTTCTGTCATCTGTATGATATGCATGTATGCAGCAGGAAGCAGAAAACAACTACAGGAAGACAACGAAACAATATTTTACGAGAAAGAACAAAAAAAAAACAATAACGAACGCTTGTACTTTAACATTTACAGTACGTATATGTATATACACACATACACAAAGGCAGGAAGGTGAAATAATAAATATATATTATTTTTGGAAAAATTACTAAAATGACTGAGTGATGATTTAAGTACTCACTTTATTTATTTACTCAAAACGTTCCATTTATGGCTTAATGGTCGTATGACAACCGGTTCAAATAATTATTTTCTGCATTTCATTATATATATATATATATATATATATATATATATATGCGTGTGTGTGTGTGTAGTCATTGGAAGATGCCAGTCATACTGGCTATTTTCTTTCGTTATTTTTAAAACTGTTTTTTAATTTATTTACAGCTCAGTACTGATTTACGCAAATTTTATACGAAAATAGCATCCTACACTATGGCTTTAAAATTTCATGTTACACCTTCCCCCAGTTACCTTTCATGCATATACTGAAACTATGGACATCAACTTTTTTCACGTACTTGTACAAATGCGGAAACTAGCATGGATGCAACTAAGAATGAAATTGTGAATTTTTGAGAATGTTAATCGAAAGCTCTTAATTCGCACAAAGGACACGTTTACCACAACATAAATTTTGTTGCGGAAAAGTAATATGTCTTTTATCATGAACTACTTGAAAGTGGACTAAACGCAAAATTCAGTTAAGCGTAACTAAAGCTGTGACGATATATATACAAGTATTTGTTCAAATAGAAAATTAAAAAAAATTATATCATTATAAACGTTATTGCAGTCTTTTTTATGAAAACGAAAATGTATTTACCGCAAGTGTCCGATGTGGCATAAAGTGTTTGTGAACGTATGGACTGTTATGTAAAGGTTATATAGCAGAATTTCAATTTAAGATTTCAATCATTTAAGGTCATGTATTACGTGCTAACACATACTAAGACATCGCATTTACACAGCTATTTTATCGCATGACGTGACGTTCCGGTTTGACATTAGCGGGTCGAACAGCTCATGATAAGAATTTATACCAAACTCGGTAATTGTTACCAAAATAGGGACGCATTAAGATAAGTTTAAACTTATACTTAAATAATTTGTTGTCTACAAACATACTTCAGTAGGATTTAAGCCGTCCAGCTATATGTTATCAATGGTAACGCAAGACACTACGAACGTTGTGTAGGCTATCCATATAAAGAATGTTAGTTAACGTCGTCTGTATTAAAAAAGTGGAATACAAAAAGTAGGTTGATGTGAATGGTGCGGTATAAATAGCTTGCTAAACATGCTAAAGATAAAAACGTTCACCGTAATTTTTGTTTAAAGTTTTCTTTGATAACTATTTTATTCTATTCGTAGCGAATTAAATACGTATTCAACAAAAAAACTTGTCTTATAAATACAACTAACTTTACAATAGAGAAAACAAATACCAGGTTTGACATTAACAATTCATGTAACCGCTACTTAACGTTTTACAGAAAAATTTGATTTGCGGCAAAGCGAATAATTAGGGGTTCATACTGAATCCAAATATTCATTGCAGCAAAAATTGCGTTGTGTGAAAGGAAAAAGTTTTTAGAGTTAATTGTGACAATCCTCTCATAATATTTATAATGTTTGGGTTCGTACTGGTGTGGTCTCTGATCTCGATCTTGACAGAGGGAACATTTGTGTTGAAAGCGTCCAGGCTTAAGCAATCTACATAATCTTGCCACTAATAACCGTTACCTGAGTTCAAGAGCCAGTTGTTTAGGGGAGTGTTTGCAGTAAATTGCAAAAGCACACGGCTTCTCTCACGAAGCTGTTTCATTCCCCTAGAGAGACAAATGATAAACCGCTTTCTCTGACGCTTCCAGTTAGTTTATACGTTGCAGAAGGGGGAGCACCTTTTGAATGAATTAAGTCCTCCCTACCCAAATAGGTGCGAAAATATCAGATTCACTTTTTCACATATATGGTAGCCCCGAATACAGATATTTAGTTGCAATAAATTCCGAATAATTAATGTCCACATGACATTCAATTAAAATTTAATCGTATCTAACAACAATTGGAAATGAAAATAATATAGTGGGTGGGTGAGTGAGAAATTTTTGGTCAACGCTCAACATCGAGATCTTTGCCGCTGATGAGAAGCGACATGAGGTGAATGTGGAGCAGCGCCGGAATGAATGGGCGGGGGAAACGGGAGATCCCCGAGAAAACCCGCCGACCAGCGGCATCGTCCGGCACGATTCCCACATGTGAAAATCCGGGGTCGACCCCGCCGGGAATCGAACCAGGGTCGCCATTTTGGGAGGCGAATGGTCTGACCATTCCGCCACTGCGACACGGAGAAAATAGTATAAAAGTGTTCAAAAGTCACCCCACGTGTGAAAAGTCACCCCCGCTTAAGATACGCCAAAAACACATTATTAAATTTAATATATGTATGTATTTCATAAAAAACGAATAAAATATTTAATACATGCAAATTATTCTTTACATGCACTTGTGCGGTTCGGATATGCGTTGTAACGCAAACAACGAACAACTGCTCCCTGATAACACGCAATTTTTTGATCCAATATTTTCAACTATTTATGTCAGGTTTACGTTAGGGTATGGAGGATGCCTCAGTTACTACTCGTACTAAAAAATGTTTACTCTCACAGATTTACACGACACCAAATATTAGGTCTCGGCTAACTCACGCCGTACATAAAAACTGAAATATATTAAGTGCTTAAATGCGAGTCGTAACTAATTTAGTATTAAATTGAATCATTAATGATTCCGAAATCAAACGATTTGCTAATTTAAACACATAATGTAGTTTTTAAAATAATAACGTAAAAACTATTAAATAACTTCCTCTGATATAACTTACAAATTCCGTACATATATTTACAGTTTAATTTTAAATTCATTCTTGGCTGCTTTAGCACTGCTAAATTTCTGCTTACTTAAATTCCTCCTGCCTCGCAAGTCGTTCGGTTATTTCTCGAAATTACTCCGCAATTTTAAAATATTCCATAAATTACAATTTTACTTAAATTCGCTGATATTTTACATAGTAAATTAGGGTAATACACGTTTAGAGAAAATTCTCAGGGTAAAATATGATATTTCAAGTATGAATATTTAAAAAAATTATTAGAAGCATTATGTTTGTTACGGTAAATTTTTAAATAAAAACACTGTTTATATTACGTGAAATGTTTCAGTTTAAAATATTTATGTACATTTGCGAAGATTTCTGGATACATTGTACAGTTGTTTCCTTAATTACGTAGGTACAAACAATACATGGGAATGTTGGGGTAGTTATTTCAAACTGGCCATGGCCGTTTCCCGTACAGAGCCCTGTTCTCTGATCTGTTGGTTCCATCTCGCTTGACGTCGCTGTCAACGAAACGTTAAGTCATATTACCTGCCTGCCCTGAAGGCCAATGTAACAACAGCAACCTTATACAACTCGTGGCCTGCGACATTTTGTTAATTTAATGAATCAATGGCCTTTACGCCCTACGGGCGATGAGATCTCTGCCTGAGACTTGCTTTATGTTATCAATAATTACTTTATTTTTTAACTCTAAAATAATGCATAGGTATTCGGTTAAATACAATTCCTGCAAGACTTTAAGACTTAAGATAATTTCAGCGGCGAGTTAACAACATTAGGTTTAATTTCTTATAAAATAAATTTCTACCTTACACCCTAGAACTTTTCATAAATTATACAACAGTGATTATAAAGTTATCTGCTTATCGTTGTGCAGTGACCTTTTTTTCGAGGTGCAATTTATTTTTATCTAAATTAATGGCACAAATTCCTTAATTTGTACTGACTTTGCAGTAGTTTATTCCCTGACATACGTGCACTATTTCTTGTTTGCACAAGCAAGTGTAACTGCACCACAAAAACTTCCTTTAAATACTTTTTGTGAAAATGACATGCCGGTTTGATTCGTATCAAATGCCATAACCACGTGAAAGTAACTAAGTTGCATTAATAATTTTATTTTTGTTTTTTGAAAAAAAAATTTTTTTTTTACAGGAAGTATATGTTAAAGGTAGGCAACACTTAATTGTCAAAAACGGTAAATGTTAATGTATCTTACATACATAAAATTTGAACTAAACGATTTCAACACAAATAGGAAGCGTACATGTATTTACTGTTACAGGAGTGTCTTTCTAAACCGTAAAAAGAAATAGTGTTGATATAAAATACGTGCAGCTTAAGTACAGAGTAAATAAACGAATAAAAGAGTCGACCAAAACACTCTCGTCGGCAAGGTCGGGTCTGAAACTTTGTTCGCAAACGAATTTTATTCTTAAGGAAAAGGCGAAAAAAAAAGAGATTCACTCAAGACTCCAAACTGCGAACTTGCGTCTTAGATTTCCTAACTTATATCCTGAAACTGTCTGCAGTTCAAACTTAACTTAGCGAAATAAATTCTGACGTCATCATTCCAGTATAAAAATGCGATTACCTTAATAAAATATTAATTGCAAATTTTATTATTTTGCCTGTTTTTTACTGAGAAATTTCCATAGGAAAATTAAATTTTCTTGCTTTTATTTATAAAAGCACTATCGTATGCATCCGTTTAACCTAAAAATTTTACTTTTAAAAATATGTTATATATTTTATGATGTTAATATTAGTTGCAATTTTGTTCGGCTAGCAAATAAAAAATTTAATCTACTTCATTACAAATATTACTAATGGTTAATTACAAATAACATATTTACAAGTTTAATGGATTTTACAAACCCAATAATTAGGATAATATAATAACTCAACAAATGTAATAATTTTTTATTTCAAGCGTCTCTTTAATTTTTTTTAAAATATTACCTAAACTCTTACTGCGTTAATAACTATTATTTTACAAAAACAAACATACAATTTTTTTTTTTCATTTTTACTTCGGTCGCTTTATATTGGCTCTATTCTGCACTTCGGTGACGTGAACTTATTTTCTCGAATTATTAACATACAATTAAATTTCAATCTACAGATGAAAAAAGCGGGATAACTATCTTCGATGGGGTGGGATAATTTGTTGCCAAGCACTTTGCTATAAACGGAAAACTCGGAATGAGAAGTAAAATGCGTGTTTTTTTTAATATAAAAAGTGTCAAACGAAATGAACATAGGAAATATATTTTTTAGTGTGTTTCATGTAAAGAGCAATTTCGTTATTTATTTATTATTATTTTTTAAAGTTTTGTGATAATATTACCTTGGCTTTCGTATCTCCCACGAGTCGAGCAGAAAACCAAAGGTAGTTTTTTTGGAGAGGTGGCCACATGCCGATAAATACGACCCAAAATACGATACAAAAGAGTCATGTAAGCTAAAGAAGTTAGTTTTAAACGACTTAAGATAGCTTGTTAAATTTCAAAAGTCATTTCGTGAACTTAAATGTGAAATACGCATAAATAAAACAAAACGCCTCTTCTTACCTAAACTGTCGCCGCATTTTTTAAGTGTTGCTGTTTACGAGGAGATACCGACGCGCACAGGGCTTATTCATTAGATCATATGGAGCAAAAAATGTATACAAATGAAAGTTGGTAGTTTTAGATGCCCGTCTACTTTACCGACAGGATACGTACCACAGTGTGAAATAACCAATGTACACAATTCCCTAGATGCTCGACTGTTCTGCGACTGTTGATGCTCCAGTGCAAGCAACACGATCTGACGAAACACAACAGACTTACTTTTACTATGATTACTGTTTTGTTATCTCCAAATGTTTCGAATTTCTCTTGAAAATATAGACAAAATAGCACACATTCATTCTAAACTTTGTATGAAATGATGCAAGGAGTAAGTCACCTGGGTTATGTTAACTCCTCGACAATTACCTTGTTTTTCCCCAGTGCATTGTTTATACTTTCGCACAGCGCGTATATTAAAACGTAAACACAGAGCTATTGAACATGACGTGTGAAACTGAAAGATAATCACCTTCCAATTGTGTAAATGAATCACAAGAGAACCAACTTTTCTTATCAGTTGTTTTACTTATGATCTCTGAACGAGTTGCACAGAAACGGAAAACGTTCCTTTACGGCGGTTATTTTTTTTTTCAATCCTTAAAATGAACGTTTTACGTTAACGTTGCTTTTTCCGTGAGTAAATTATAGTTCTGCCAGATTTCCTGTACGTTAGTTGAGAGTGCGCCTTAAAGGTAAATTTGCTTAGGAGGTGCTATAAATTGATTGTTAGTGGGAATTGAAATAAAAAAAAAGCTATGATCTTGATGGTTTTGTAGATATACAAAATCACTTGTGGGCTATATCTGTGTTTCGTTTTCAGTCTCCGCTCACTTATAAGAATATACCAAAATCGGGGAACAAAAATTTTACTAAAAGACTCGTTAATCCCGAGGTGCAGTGTTGTTTTTCCAAAGGAACTGATTCTAAGTGGGAATTAAAACAAAAAAAAAAAAAAAAAGGGATATTTTTGTGACGGTACCGGAGATATACAAAATCACGTGTATCTTTGCGTTTTTCGTTTTCGATCTTCGTTCACTTATCTTAATATATAAAATGAAGTGTCCTGACGGACACACTCACTCACTCATCAATGCACAGCCCAAACCGCTGGATCCAGAACCGTAAAATTATGAGGGAAGCTTCCCCCACTAAGAATAGATTTTTCGAAATTCGATAATTAAGGGGCTGAAAAGGGGTGAAACCTGTTTTCAAAGAATCCCTGATATCTCATTAATCGGGAAAGACATATATTTTTTAACTTCATAATATTGTCCAAAGAAATCTATATTTGCGAATTTTTCGATTTTGTGAAATTCGAAAATTAAGGGGGTGAAACACCGTAAAATGTGTTTTTCATTAATCCGTGATTTCTCCTAAACCATTTCAGATAGTGAAATGATTTTTTCTTTAAAATGATGCTTAAGTTAATATCTAAAAAAGTATTTTTAGAATTTTTCGTAATTCGCCCTTGAAAGCTCTTAAAAAATACGTATTTTAATTAATCCCTCTTATCTCCTAAACCAGTGGAAATATTGAAATTGTTTTTGATTTAAATTAAATCTTACCTAAATATAAAAAAGCGATTATAGGATTTTTTGAAATTCGTCCTTGAAAGCTGTTAAAAAATTAAATGTGTTCTCAAATAGTCATCTGTACCGCTTATACCCGTTGAGATATCGAAATGATTTTTTGATAAGAATTAAGCTTATGTAAATATCTACAAATCAAATTCCGGATTTTATGAAATTCGAAAATCAAGGATGTGAAAAGCCGAAAAAAGAGAATGATCACGGAGAAATAATTCAACAGTTATTTCTTTTTGCCAACCTACTCATAAATAAAACCTCTTTGAACTGTAGCCTGTATATACGAAAGAATTATTACCGCTTGCCTTTAAGCATTCACTTATGTATTGTATAAAGTTTGTGGTGTGGGAGGGGTGGGGTTACAGGTTCGTATCCCGTGCAAGACTTTGCGATGGGAATTACTATGGCATCATACGAGCATATTGCGCGCGCACTTTACACTGAGCTAAGACAATATATGGTTCACTGTTACTGAGTACGCTAGCTGTTAAATGCCTTCATCACATATTCCATCCAGAGTGACTGTTTACATTACATAATTTCACGCGGGCAAAGCCGCAGCCGGTCAGCTAGTTAGTTTTAAAAACAGAAAAATAGGCAAACAAAAGTTTTATTAAAATATTTTAAAAGAATTCTTTAAACCCGAAGTGGAAGTTTATTATTTTTTTTTTTTCAAAAAGCTGACTTTAATTGGGAAATTTAAACAAAGAGGAAGAATTTTTGTAATGGTTTTGAAGACACACAAAATCAGTTATATATTTCCGTTTTTGTATTTAATCTCCGCTCACGTATTTAAAAAAAAATGGGGAGCAAATATTTTGTTATTAAATATTTTAAAATGCATTAAATCCGAAGTATTTTTGAAGAATGCATAATTTCTTATCAATGCTATAAACGAGAATAAAACAAATTAAATATTTTTGTTTTCCGTTCTTTGTATTATGGAGCTGAAACTATGCTACGGTAGCCACATTCTTCAATGTTCGTGTGAGAGTAACTGGGTCTGAGGATTTTGCCGTGAGTAGAAACTCTGTTTTCCACAATGACGACTGTTTGGCGTCCGCAAGAGCAGCAAGAAACTTCTCCAGAAATCTCGAAGACCGCAAAATTTGCTCATTGGTTTAATATAACTTCGCTTGAGACAGCGACCGATCCAGTTAATTCAAAAACAGAATACTGGCAATTTTGAATTTAAGGTTTTAAAGTTTTATTTAAACGAGAAATTAGTAATGTTTATTGTGTAAACCTTCACACACAATTTGACAACGCAGAAATTTTAAGTATTTCGTAAACATTACTTAAGGAATTATTCATGTAGTTTTACAGATATTTTATAGAACAGAGTTGTCGATTTTTTGCAATGCAAACAAAATATCGTTTGTTATATGTCAATTTTTATCAAAAGTGCAGAATTAATTTATATCTCCTAGTTTATAACAAGAACATTTTTTATTGTGCTTGTAGACTGACGATAGCATTAGCTTTCAAACGTATCATTTAAAATAACTAACAACATTAATTTGTGCTGTTTCTTTACAAATGTTATTCCCTCATCTTCTTCCGATTTGAATGTTTATTAAATACGAGACAACTTTTTTCTTTGTCTTATGATCTTATGAAGAGGGCATAGCGATATACCTACGATAACCTGGTGACTGACCGGCGCCTGCAAAAAATTATAACTACCCGTTTCCATCAAAATTTATCTTGGTATAAAGATTAAATAACATTCTACAAACAGACCTAATGCGCTGAAATTTAAAGTATCGCGTGAAGAAATATATATATATATATATATATATATATATATATATATATATATATATATATATATATATATATATATATATATATATATATATGTATATATATACATACGTGCAAAAATAAATAAGAAACGATATATATTACTTAGTATTTTAAAAATAAAAAAAAAATTAATTTAGTTATTTCACTAGTTTGGTACACAATACCAATTTCATAACATTGAAATATTTACGCACTTTCAAATCGTGTTACGATAACACCACCCACCTCACCCCCTTTTTCCAATTCAAACAATCTCAACATACACGGGGAAAAATTTATGTTGTTATCTTAAAACTCGAAACTAATCTGAATTAAAATACAAAAATATTTTTCAAAGAACTAGTTTCCCTTTTCCTTCCTTACAGATCCCGTATGGTAAATCCTCAGTCATGGGAAAAATATTATCAAACATTGGTTTTTTATAAGTACTGGGTTGTAAAGTGACGAAAGACATTTATTTGAAAGCTTTTAAGCGTTTCTAATCTTAAGTTGTAACTTTATTTAAAGCTGCCTAACAGACAAATGTGTAGGACGTAAGAGATTCTTGCTACGGTCTTCAACGCTTACGTGAACTGATATATGCAGTGCATAAATAAACAATCATTCGCAAACAGTAGGCATTCACGCAATGGTCTCGAACAGAATCTCCATGAATCAGGTTACCGTAGAATTGTTATTTATGGTAAAAACTGAAAACAATTATCGTATGCTTCGGTGTTTTAGCTTAGAAAGTTATGAATACAAAACTAAGAAATAAACTTACTGGTAAGGAAAATTATACATGTGTTTATTTGTATTTCGTATACTTTTGTGAGGTCGTTCAGCATATTCACTTACGTCTTAATAAGACAAATTTAAGGGAGACATGCTTTATTGGCAGTGCTAATGAATTCGCATTAGTGTGTCAGTTAAACGTAAGCTCATTTGCTATTGAAACACTTTACGTTATACGCTGCTCTTGTTTGGCAGAGTTGGAAAGAATTTGTAAAATATCAGTGGAAGTTAAAAAAATAAATCCTACTAAAGAGTCCCAAATTATCAGTATAGAGTCGAATTAACAAAGTCTCTCCCATATTAAGGCCAAGACTGATCGTTTTACAGTGGTTTTGAAAATTTGTTTTTCAGCAACATATTTTTCATATCGAAGAATCCTGCACTGTTTTTCCACAAATATACGTCATAATTTGTAACTATTTTTTGTAGCAATAAGCCTAACAGTTTTTTTCTGATTTTTGTACTCAACAGTGTCATCTTGTTATTAAAATAAGTCAAAATAAAGCAAAATATTTTTTTTTGCGAACGATCTTTGCATTATTTTGCAGAACACCGTCATAGGATTGTGCATCGTATGGCTCTTCTAGTCCTGAAATTTTTCAAGGCATTCCGTTAACAACATTTTTAGGTCTTCGCACCAATGTAAAACACACTTCCAAGCACAGGCGCGGGTGTTCAAATGCGTTAAAAATCATAGTATTATATTAATGTGAAAAAGTGTTAGTTTTGTAAACGATACTTGTGAGTGCAGTTTCCTCTTACGAAATAATTTTAACTCGCATAGTTTTCTCATAACGGTGCGTCAAAGTCAAATTTGGCATGTTCTGCTGCCATGCAAATAGTGAACACCAATTTACCTAAGTAAGTGAAATAATTCACAGTGAAATAACATGTCACGGGCCACGTAGTAAAATATTTTTTAAAAACCACGTTATCTACTTTTGTATTTAAAAAAATGCTGAATTTTCAACTTTTCTCCTGTACTTTTGCGATTTTTTAAAAAATTAAAAATATCGCGTTATGATCTTTTAAAATCTTTATTGCATGTATCATGGGATGTAATATCACAATGAAATACTTTATTCAAGAAGGTCAGTTGGTTTTCACTATTTGCGTGGCAGCAGAACAAGCAAATTTTGACAACGTCGCATCGCTATGAGAAAACTATGAAAGCTAAAGTAGTTTTGTAAAAGGAAACTGTACTCACAAGTATCGTCTAGAAAACTAACACAATTTCATAAAAATATAAAATTATGATTTAATCGCACTTGAACACTTAGTTGTTAGGCAGTTAAATGGAAAGCTTTATATTAACTATTGTACTTTTATTGCTATGCACAGACCCTAACAAAAGTAACACGTCTAGTAATTCTGGTTTTGCCGCTAACTGTTTGAAGGATCACTATCCTCTGCCCGAGAAACGTCGAGTACATTTCATGTTCAATTTTTAAATATTTTATTCACAGCTTTGCGGATCCCGGCCTCGTGCTGCAAGTATTTAATGCTGACAATGTTAAGGTTCTGTAGAACGATGTTGTAATCACTTGGGCACGACGTAACCGACATGATTGCTACGACACTAAAATCAAAATATGTCCTCCAACAAGCACCGGGGTTTTTGTGACGTCAGCGTGACAAAAATGGCGGACGCGAAGTGAATTCCGAGCAGAAATTATACCGATTTCATTCGAGTTGGAATTTAATTTTGCGCCAAAATGTTGTGAAACTGATGAGTTGGTGGTAAATGGTGATCATTTATTGTAATAGATAGATTTTTGCCGTTTAAAGTAAGCAAACCATGCCCATTTTTAAGCAAACGTGTAACTGTACGTTCATTTCCTTATTTCAGAATGCTAGTGGGTTTTTAAAATACAGCACAAATAAACGGAAAAATCTAAACTACCGTAAATATCTGAGGCTGTCGTGCTGGAGGTTAGTACGTAGTGCCAATGAATATTTAGTGATCGCAATAACGAGCATCTTTCGTGAGGCATCGCGTCCGTCGTATCACTTCGGTCGTGCCTATGTGATTTCTGCATTATAGCGTATAACGCTACAGAATAATTCGAGAAGCGTCTTTTTTTTTTCTAACCTACCCTAACTACTGTGTTATGTGTGAGGCCCGGGGAAGGAGTGGGTCTAAGTGCGTCTCAGGGCTGAGCCACATACGCCAACAAGGGAGAAGTTTCATGCAAAGGAGGCATGCATCGCTGCAGAGAGGGATTGGGCAGACATGGCCGCAATTGGGGCCATGTCTACCTCCCTGAGTGTACCTATAGCTAAGCCATAATCTAAGAAGAGAGAGGGAAAAACCGGCATAGTACCGTAAAAACCCTCTCGACAGGATAGGAGTGTAACCACTCAGCAGTTACATGCATTAAAAATAAAAATGGCACTGGGAAAGTAGGAAGGTCCAGGTTGTTAGTAGAGTTGTGAAGTAGGAGTATGGCTGGGGGGGGGGGGGAAGGCTGTATTTAATTTCTTTATTTTCCTTTTTCTTTAATTTTGGGAGGGCGCTGGTTTTAACCAGGGCACTGTGGGTGAGCACAGCACCCTGGTGGAGGACGAGGTTTTAAAGGCGTCTCGTCCTCCAGTATCTCCAGTAGATACCTGAAACATACTCAAAAATACACAAATTAGTACACTTCGAGAAGCGTCCAGTAGCAGCGAGCGTCTACTTGCAGTAGAAACGTCTGGCTCCATCTGGAACCTGTCAAGTGGCGGAGAAGCGTTTTGCTGCCCTATAGGTGGATGTTTCTTGCGCGTTCGGGTGTGAGAAGTGCGGAGAGATAAGGGTGACACAGCACGCGCTTCACGTCTCAAACTGGCCTCTAGGCGTGCAGTATTCTCGCTAATAACTCGCCTCTACGAGACTTTCAATGGTGACTCTATCATTTCGTGACGGCCGCGGTGGCCGAATGGACAGACCAACTGCCTCCCACAAGGGCGATACAGGCTCGATTCCCGGCGGGGTCGGTCCCCGGATTTTCGCATGTGGGAATCGTGTCGGACGATGCCACTGGTCAGCGGGTTTACTCGGGGATGTCCAGTTTCCCCTGTACCTTTATTCCGCCGCTGTTCCATACTCACCTAATGTCATCCCTCACCAGCGGTTAGGACCACGATATTAAGCGCTGACCAAAATACCTCACTCACATCTATAATTTATTACGTCATATATTATGTAATCCGGTCTCCGTAGCGTAGTCGGTAGCATGCCGGCCTACGGTGTGAGAGGTCTTGGGTTCGAATCCCAGCACGGGCACGGAATATTGTGTTGTTTACTTAGGTTTAGTCAGCCTGTAAGCCGTCCCCCATTAAGGGCATGGGCCCGAGTTTCTTCGCATTTAACGACAATTATTTTTTTAAAACATAAGTGGGAGCCGATATCGTAAAATCGCTTCGTAACTTTGTTGTAACTGATTTAAACTGCATACTCTAATTTTGTCGAGTCAGAAGACTGCTAAATAGTTGCTAATTAGTTAATTAACGACATTTCCTTTTAATTGATAAATTAGCTATACTCATAATACAGTTTGTCTTGAAAAATTTCGTTGCATAGTAAAACGAATTTGGAAAAAAAGTTACGAAGCAATTTTACGATATTGACTCTCGTATGGATTTAAAAAAAATTAATTCTCTCGAAAACCGAGAAACTCGGGCCCAAGCCCTTAAGCATCAGCGCATAAAACCGGGGAACGTTAATAAACTCTCTAAAATGAAATAAGAAATAATATTACATAAAGGTTTTATTGTACAAGGCTATTTACCTTCTTTAAGATTATGAAAAAAAAACTATCATGCCATAAAATGACCGCAAAACACCGATATCCATAATTTTTGGCCACAAAGATTTGTAGGTGACTTGAGATGGGTACACATGTGTGTAACTCTTTTTTAACTTTATGCCTCACTCTCGTACGTTGAGTAGTTTTCGAATAATCTTGTAACGGCCGGAATTCTCCGCACCGCTCGGGGGCCTTGGCAGGCGGCCACCTTAAGAGCATATGAGGCTCAGAAGCGACGGAACTACATGGTCGACCTTGAAGCGCGACTCGAATGCCACATCGCCACAATGAGTCGAGCTATGAACTAGCTCGTAACATTCCCGCCAATCCATTCTTCATTCAGGATTTCAAGAGGTGGTTATATATATTTATTGGTGAACTATTCATTCTGAGTTTTACACACATTCGGTTAGTACATTTTGGAGTACAGCAGTCTAAAAAGCCCATTTTAAGTTATTTTGGAGGGCTTAGAATCAATGGTGCCTTAACGATAATAGTTTGTACATATCCTTAGTGTGTTTTATTTTCGTTTACTACCACAATGGACACATATGGAATAGTTTCGTAAAAAATCGCATTTCCCAACAGTAACAACTCACTTGAAACGTGTGTTAGGCGGTGTCCTTATGCAGTGATAATATAGTTTAATTAGTTAAAAGCATGGCTTACATATTCGTGTGTTTGTATTTGAATGGCCGTTCAAGTGCGATATATTTATGCTTATAGTTAGTTTTGTAGAAGTTACTTGCGAGTGCAGTTTCCCCTTACGAAACAATTTAAGCTGGCGCAGTTTTATCATAACGGTACATCAAAGTAAAAATTTGCATGTTCTGCTACCATGCAAATAGTGAAAATTTTTTTAAAATTTTACAATTTTTTTAGAGTGCAGTGTTTCCGCCCAAATGGGTTTCGAGCGCGCGAAATACGTCCCTAAAAGCGGCCACATGAAAGCATGATGGTATTTATCAATTGCGAATTGTAGCGTGTGACGTCACAGAATTGGTCGAGGAATTTGCTTTGCAGCATGGGAAAGAAGCAGCAGAGGTTAAGACGTAATTTCAATCCACACATTAGACTTGCACCATACTGCAGAAACGGAATATCTTCTAGCATCATGTACGTGTGCGGGTGCAGGGACAAGCGGTCAGATGACTCGCCTCTCATCAAGGTGATTTGGGTTCGATCCCCGGTGGGTGAAAAATTATTTCCAACACCAATATTTTTTTTAGCATACGCAGTTTCATCATTGCAGTTTCTGACTATACATAACATGGTTTGAAGTACGATGCTCAATGAGCAAAAAACAGTCACTTTGTCGCAGCACCGCAAATGAACCGTTTTCGAGAAATATAGTGGAAAAAGTGAAGCCTTACGTGTAGGCAATACGCGACACGCAGGTTTGAGCAACTCCATCAATTAAACTAAGGTGAATGATATTCGAAACTATTCTTACACTAGTGTTACTGCTGAAACCCACCAGGAATGTCATTACTTATTTACTCGTTACTTTTGTTTACTCTAACATGTTGGTATTCATTGTTGATTTTTCTTAAGATTTGCGGCAACCAAAAACTAGCACGATATTACTATACCTAATTTTTTACAAGGTTACGTCTCGCAAAGTTTGTAACATATTTACACGAGCATTCTGTATAGTACAACTCTATGTCAATTTGCTTCTTGATACCAAGGTATTACGTGGCGACGCAAGAGCAATTGCCTTCTTGTCCGCTGCGATTCATGAATATAAATGGCCAATAAATCACAACCGGCTTCTTTTACGCACACATCTTCTTTCCGCAAATATGTCGGGTGTCGCCTTCTGAATCATCTGTGACTGTGAAACTCGGCATTCTCAGGTTCAGCTCATAAGACTTACATGTATACACTCACACTTGTTTTCACTCTGTTACAGTTAACTACAACAAAAGCCATGCAACATTACAACTCCCTGCTTCTTCTTGCGTGTTTCAATATTTCAGTACAGAAATACCGTTCATATAAGTTCGGTGAAATGAATAACTGAAATTAACAATAATAATTTTTAAGCAATATTTACAGGATTGTTGAGAATATTTCATAATTCGATTTATAATTAAAACGAATATAATAACACTTTCGAAACAAAAGTTACTGTTTCATAACTGATTTATTTTATCGACAACTGTAACATTTCTTCAGCACGTTAATCCAACATAAATATCAGTAGAAGAAACTCTCTCGATTTTATTAATAATGCATGTCTACAAATTATAATGTGCCTAAACCGAATTAATCTTGAATGGTGTTTTGAAAACTTTACACGGGCTAACAATTCCCATTTAAATATATATGCTTATATCACTACAACAACAAATGCATATACCATAAACTGGAAACTGTGAATATTCTTAGTTTCTCAGTGATCTTTCATAGATTCTATTCTATCCAAGCTTTCATGTTCTCGTGGATAGCAACTGCAAAAAAAAAAATCAAGATTGTGTGTTCTCTCTTCTTGGGATGGAGAGCCAAGACAAGGTTTGTGATTTTGCATGAGGGAACCATGTCTGCTGAACATTCTGTGTGACGCAAGCATGCCTCCGCCTAACATCGCATGTCCACCTTGTCATCAATGGTGTTTAGCATATCAAAGAAACTTCCCCAACCCATGATTTGTATGGCCCTGCGCTTCAAAAACCGAAATGCAGCGTGGTACAGCTGAAATCATGGAAAATATTGTCACTGGAAAATTCGTACGCTGCTGGCGTCAACGTTTTGCTGCTTCTTTATCGTAAAGCTCCTTCATTCAGCAGTTAAATATAAAAATTGTCGTACTGTAATATACTTTATACCTGCGCTTTTAGTTTAAATATGTTCCTGTCTCCAGTCTCATACGGACCTCTGACGTTTTAATTACATTTGAATATATAAAGAGAACTATCCCTTTGATGAATTTTAAGAGAGTTGCATACCAATCCTATCCTAGACAGTTCTTTTAAAACCTTTTTTAATCCAAGCGACTGCAGTGCATGACTGACTGAGTTTAATAATTTTAAAAGATAATTAAATACTTGTTCTTCGAGGCAGTATTTTTTTTTAGACATTCTGTCTTGTACTCACAAATTGCTGTATCTTTTTTTTTTGTGTTGAACCCTATTCTGTCTTAGCGATGCAATTTTGGTTCTAAACTTGTTATTCCTTTTTTTTTTTAATAATTCATTTCAATTAAAAATTCACCCAGCTAAGGACGTAAAATGTCCCATAAGTATCATACCATAATACATATAAAGCAAGAAAATATTTGGGTTGGGATTTTATTGATTTATTGCTGAATTGTTTCTAAAATAATCTATTCGTATTCTTACAGTAATTTATGGATAAAGCTCGTTTTTCGTGGTTAATTCTTACCCCTGTTTATTACTAATAATTTAAACGGCTTAGGTTTTTGCGTTGCAGGCAGTAAAATGCTGTTTAGAGTTTCTAAAAAAGCATAAGTATGATTATATATACTCATATAGTTGAAGAAATGTGTTACATGAAAATGTCAAGTGTAATTATACGTACGCAATTTTTCCAATAAGTGAAGTCTTAGAACATCTTAAGATAACTAAGTGGCATTGGATCAATGTGGTAGATCGAAAACAGCGTACCTAAAATTTAACCTACTCTATCTACACTTCGAAAAAATACGATTAAAATAATGTTTTCATGTTTGAATGTGTCGTTATTCCTCTTTTACGCAACCTTCTCCTTAAGTTTTTAAACTGTTTCAAACAAAATATACCAACCTCGATTAATTTCCGAAAAAAAATAATAAAATAAGGAACCTAAATTCTTTATATATTACTAGGTTTTTATTTACTCTCTTTCTTGTCTGTATGTTTGCTTGTTTCTTTGTAATTTCGGTACAATTATTTTTGTTTGAAAACAATTGCACACACACATATATACATATAGATATGTACACACACACACGTGTGTGTGTGTGTGCACAAGTAATGTGTGTGTGTCATTACTGCTTTTCTCTGTCAACGCAGTGTTCCAAACAGACATATTTTTCGAAACTGTGTATATGAACCCGTTTTATAGAATCGCTGAGCACTTTTGAATTATGTTCGAACGGATACTTAGACATTACGTTACAAAAAACGAAGAGAGAGGCTTAGTTCAAAATATTTACGTTATAATATATTTACGGTAATGTCTTAATCATTATTGCAACACGAGTGAGTGGTTCCTGTTTCGATGCCGCAGTATTTATTTCTCATCTAACTATTATACAGTCATTAATTCCCTTCAAGGGATTTTCTCCGACGAAGGGGACACGGATTTGATTTCCGACCTGGTAGACCTCGGTTTATGCATGTGGGAATAGTACCGAGCATTTATGATAATCGACGAGTTTTTTCGGTGATCTTTCTTATCCCTCGCCTCTATATTGCAAAGCTGCTCTACAATTACCTAATATTACCCTCACAGCGCTTCAGGCAACGTACGGCAGTTTTACAGTGAAGGTGAAATTACTTTTTTGAAGAAATAACATTTTTCATATCGAAGAATCCATTTATTGTTTTGTCACAAATATATAATAATTTGCTCCTAATTAATTTGGAAGCAATATACCTCGTAGTTTTTAAGTTTTTGGTTTCCTAATTATCACCAACTTTTTTATGAAAACTAGCCAAAATCATTCGAAAAACATTTTGCAAACGAACAGTGAATTATTTGCAAAACTCCTAGACGGAATTGCGTATCAGATGCCTGCTCTTAGTCTTGAATTATTTCAAAGCATTTCATTTAAAATGTTTTGAGTTTATTGCATTTATCCAGAAGCTTAAGTTGAAAACACTTTACTCGTGACTGTCTCTTACATGTTAGATCCGTACCCAGTCGTCGTCATATTTCGCAATCAACGATTAATTCGACAATGATGGGAAAACCATTAAAAAAAGTAATTGCAAGTGTGTATGGGTTAATACCGTGTGTAATTGTACTTGAAGAGTTACAACAATCATTTCTAAACACATAGTTAACTGACATTTCCTTTACATCCTGCGAATCTTACATTTCCAAGGCACTAGCTCCTACATAACAATAATATGTCGCTACCCTATAGCAGATCCTTAAATTATTTTCAGAGATTTGAATCTAATTTATGGCCACTTTTTCAAATTTAGTGTATATATGAATAGCCATATGAACTGGGAAGGAAATGAAATTCGAATAATGGGTGAAAACTTAGCAACTTTAGATTTGCAGACGGTATTGTCATATTGGCAAACCACGCCAAATAACTCCAAACCTTTGTCACAGTTCTTGTCTTGGGATTTCAATCAGTTGGCCTGAACATGAAAGTTTCCGAAACCAAAGTGATGTCCAACAAATGTAGCTCATAGATAGGGCCACGATTTTGTCGTGAAGAGATTTTTGCCCCACTTTGTTTCAGTGACTCACGTGCACATCGGAAGTTTTGTTTCAAGGTTATTGGCAGCGTGTCTATGTTCAGACACGTTTCTCATTTGACTGCACCAATCAGAATAAGATTATTGTGAGTCTGTACGTCTATAATTTGCCAAGGCAAGTGAGAGTAAAATCATCCAACCACAGACGATGTAACAGAACTGCCCTGTGCACATGACGCATCGAAACCAAATGTTGCAAAAATCTTTTCGCCATAAAATCGTGGCTATACTCATAGGATAACATGTATATCAATAACACGCCTTCAGAGATGGCCAGTGAAATAATTTATCTTGACAAAATTATAAATATGAAGGGAGATATAGGCTCAGACCAGTGATTTTTCGTTGCGTCAAGATTTTATGGCAAGCGTTCGGTAGAAATTCGTCAATATTTAAATAAAAAATGGCATTGAATGTGAAGAAAACAGTCTACGACCAGTGCATTCTTCCTGTACTGACTTACGGTTGTGAGACCTGGACATGGAATTAATTTATAAAAGAAAATCTCAAGACAGCCGAAGGAGGCATGGAAAGGTTAATGCTGGGTTTTACAAGGAAAGACAGGAAGAGAGCGAAAGAACATAAGATCTGTAACTAAGGTTATGGTGTGTTGAAGAAAGTAAACACCTTATAATGACAATGGGCAGGCCATATCACTTGAAGGAAAGATGACAAGTGGACAAAATTGGTGCCGGAATGTAGTCCGACGGACAGAAGGAACGCTCGCGCCAGTTTACAGAGGGACAGTTCAACGATGGGAGATCTGTTCAAGACTTCCAGGCCCAAGACTGAAAGAAGCCGCATCACTTTGTGATAGATTTGGCTGATTATGATTATGAAGGTGATGATGGTTGTATGTGTGTGTGTGTGCGCTCATGATGGGGCTGTGTGTGAGTTACACACAAACCGTTAAACCGGTGGGCAAATTTCACCAATCATGGTACACATTTCAGTCTTGGTGAATATCTTAAGTCATTAGTAAGGTGAACTGACTTCCGGTTTTTGTGAATGCTGAACTCGTTTTTTGAAAAAGGGATCCGTTAAAAAGAAACTCTAATCACACGCTACATCAAAGGTTAAAAAATTTTTTTTTCTTATTTTTTTTTTAATTTCATCGAACCCAATACACTTATAGTACTTATTAATGTAACTTAACAAAATAATTTTTCTCACGGCGTGTTTATGGTTTCAATATGGTGGTAATTTATACATTTATTATATTACATCTGAGGAAACATTCTTAAGAATTTCATCGAACTCGGTACTTAGTGAAGTGACACGACTTTTAAACATTTTGTTGACACCATGTCTAAGGAACCTTCTTTGAGAATTTCGCCAGGCTTGGTACACATACAATACTTAGTAAGTTGACTTAAATTTATAAATAATTTTTTTTATTCATCACAGCTCCATACTTGATAAGTGGCGGACTTTTGAACAATCATCAATCACACGAGATATCTGAAACACAATTTGTTAGAATGAAATCAAAGTAGGTACGAATATTGCATTGCAATGTCGCCCGACATTTTTTTATTCACTGCAAATCTATATTTTACAACTATCACTAATTTAGTTTAATTTGACTCTAATTCATAACTCAGGAACTGTTTGATCAATCCAAACCAAATTATATATTTTGATAGTTTATCTACTTACCTTTTATTACGTGTGGGTTTTGTTTTGCACGTATGTCACTTTGAAAGGTAGCATCAATTAAGTAAGTTAATACGTTTTGTTGTATTTCGGGAACTACTGAACTGATTAAAACATGATTTTCTACTCGGACATCATCATCCGAACTTATATTTAAGCAGTCCCTATTGTTGTTGGTCCAACATGTTTCAAGATAGCATGACAGATTAGAAACAATAGTTTGTCATATTTCTAGATGTTCGTGAGCGAGTGTAAATTCCCGTGTTAACTAGCACCTACACTGAGAAAGGTAGGATCATTAGTTATGCTTGAAACTACGTTACCCACAATGCGTTATTGGTAATTTTTAGTGTCTACAATGCAAAAAATTGCATTGATTCAGAAACTGTACATATCGCTATACTCATAGTTCGTTGTATTTACGTGTGTCTATGTGATCAAAATATGTACCCAGAACGCGTTGTGTAAGTAAAGACATTCCCACCACGTGTTGCGGGTAGAAATGTCGGTCAGTGCGCAAATTCAGACATTGCGAGTGACATGTACATATATTTGCAGACGATTTAATAAACTTTCACAGTCGCCTCAATGTACGCTCCATGGTTAAGTAAGATATAACTTTCGTCACAGCAGGTTTCAAAACAAACATACCTATTTTCCCGTATTGATATTTCAAAGTCAAGATTTGTATATTTTTACGTCATCTACTACGTTAATACTAATAAACGTAACGAAATTAAATTAATCACATTGAAACTAAAAATGTCACGAGCTACGGCTTGAAGTATATAAAAACTTAATACCGACTCTATTATCTTCTTACTAAAAAAATTGCTAAAATTTGCAAGAATTCAAAATTTTACAAAATATATCTTTAAAATCAAACCGTATACCGTCACGTGTGGTTTCAATGTAATTTATTTGGTTTCATTATATTTATTGGTTTTTACGGGGTGTATGAAGTTAAACCATGCAAATTTTGACTTTGAAGACTTTGAATTGCCATTATGGATAAACTGGCTGAGCTAGATTTTAGTGTAAGAGGAAAATGTACTCCAATGTAACGTCTACAAACCTAACAATATTTCATACAAATACAAAATAACGATTTTCCCCACTTGAAAGTCCTTAAGTTCCGACTTTGTGTCTCAGATCTTCCACTCTCTCCATGGTCTGCGGTGGTCCCCAGATGTAGCGAATAGCTAGCTGGCTGCGAGAGAAAACTTTTAATTGTTCATGAGCAGACCTTAAAACTATTTCTTTACAAGTTAATATAACTTCAGTGACTGCCATTAATAGGTTTTATACGAAGTAACCGTTCCTAAATTTAATTTAGTTTTAACTCAAATTTGTAACTTTAACTGTTTCTAAATTTAATTTCGTTTTAGCTTAAATATGTAACTTTTACAGTTTCTAAGTTTCAGTTAGTTTTAACTCAAATTTGTAACTTTATCCTATCAAATATTGTGTTTCAATAATCCTTTTTTGTAAGGCCTGTCACTGCATATAAAAATAATTTACTTATGAAAATTTTGTTGTTATAGTTTAGTGTTCAGTATCATATTTACGAATGGCATGAGAAATATTTGGATACCATACACTGTTAACCCAATTTGTTTTCGGGAAAATAACTATTTTATGCTTTTTAACTTGTAGTAAATAAGCAATCGTTTTATGGTAAATTAAATTTGTAAAATCATAAATTAGGAAACTCAATATTTTTTGTAGCAGAAAGATTATTCATTTTAAGTTGCGGTTGTTAAAAAAAAAAGTGTTAATGCTGGACATCTTCGAAAACAAAAATAATATTGTTACGACTACTACATTATCTAAACCGATTTTACAACAAAAAAAATGTGTCGTGGTGTATGTAGAAAGGGTTTTTACAGTTATTCGATCTCAATTGCTACAAGTTATCAGTAGTACCAACAGGAAATGCTACAGTTTTGGTAAGTTAAGTCTTAACCTTCTTAATAATACACATGGGATCATATCCTAAAGCGATAACGCATGATTATATAATAACCAAATTATCCACACGGTTTTTGAAGCAAAGTGGATACATCTTCTTCGCTCTTACGAATGACTGCTAGACATCCCGCTTATTAAATAAACGTCCATTAAAATTTTTTTTCACCCAGTTACCGTCATACTCACCCAGATTGAATGTTAACTCAGACCCACAGAGAGCAAGAAGTTACCATCAAGTCTATTTTCCTCAATGTGGATGCAAATGGATCGTTTAAGTTAATATAGATCACGCTTATCTAGAAGTATGAAATGATATCTTTAAATCCTGTACTATCTTCTAACATGGTAGCCCTACAGCAATAAAGACTAGTTAAATTAAAGTTTTTTGGACAGTTAAAGCTTATAATTACAACATTCTATATAGGTCCGGTAATTCTTGAAATACGGGTGTAAAAATTATATATATTATATATATAAAGTTGAAAATATGCATTGCTAAACACAACATGAACTAACAGCATTAAATTTACATTCCATTATTAAGTACTAAGTAATGTGATCGCGTCTGAATAAATATATAAAACTGTTGATTCCAATGGTTTTATATGGATCTTTAACCTTGATTAATTACAATTAACGTGAACCGATCACCCGAATACACATTCATATAAATATAAATTAATTCTAAATTTGCTGACAGTATTAACTTAACAGTTTATAAGCTCGGTACTTAAAAATTAGATATAAAACCATTTGCTTGTTGGAATGTACAATTCAGTCCCTGCAATTAATCATAATGAATTCTCTCACTTTCCGTGGCATCAAAGTTGTTGATATATTGATTTTTCCATCAATATCTAGTGGTTTCATCCAGCTTTTTTTATTTTACTTTTTACAAGCATTTTTCAGACCTCGCACCCTTCAATCAGAATGTCCAATACCGAGAACCTGTTGCACAGTAAAGATGATTTATGGTTTGAAACATACGCAACAGTAATACCACGTCAAATATACGAAGCACTGCCTTACACGTGAATTACGCTGTTTACTGCGTCAAGACCATTACAAAGGTTCAAACATCGTCACCGCCATTGTTCACAAGGTAACCGGTTATTCCATCCATTCCCACACATCATTCATACAACCAGTTTCTTCCAGTTGAGGTACAAATAAGATTCATAGCATGTCCAGACAAGATGTCTGCTGATTCGCTGTCCCTCCAAAGAAATTAGGTCCAAACAGATGTCGACTGTTCATTGCAGCCATTGTTTGATCCAGAGGAGGGTTTGATTGACTAAGGTCCCTCCTTTACTATCGAACTTTCACTTGATATAATCTACATTTCCCAAATAATGAACCGCAAAAAAATTGTATTTATTATTTTTAGTCTAGAAATTACGGTTTGTTGTGAGAAGGAAAGTGATTATTTAATAACTTATTAATTATTTTCACATTTGAAGCTATGCTGATTTATGATAATTTGTTGCTGCCAACTTCAAAACAATTGTAAAAATTTTTTGAGTGATATAACCTAACAACGAAATAATTTCTCAAATGTAATCTATTACTTTTAATGCCAAAGTTTAGAATCACGATGCCAGAATGTTACACCGTTCGTGATTTCATGCCCCTAAAGCAGGCGACCAAAGTAGATGGCAGGATGGAATGACTTTAAAAAATTAACAGCTTTTTTGTTTCCTCGGAATTCGTTGTAACCTACCAGTTGTGTGCAACTTTTCAAGGCTCGTATTTTAGTGTATTCAGCATCTTTTTTCTTTCACACACAAAATATCCGTTATATTTTGTATTGAAACTTTATATATTTCAGAAGAAATTACAATCATCTTCTGACTATAAAAATATTAATTACTTGCAGTATCCAGAGGATAAAACAATTACACTGTTCACAGAAAAATTAACACTTCATTTAGTAAATATTGTTTGAAATATCAAACCAGATTTGAATTTGTTGATACATCGGCATGAAATTCAGAGCGTGAAAGAAAACATAATTTATTATAAAAAGCTGAATATTCTTGATAGGACACAACATTTGAATGTATTTCAGACTCATTAATAGTCAGTATTCAGTGCCGATTTTATAATTACTAATGATACACTCAATCAGCAAGTTCAAAAAAATAGTTTTAAAAACTAAAATTAAAGTAAAATATTTACTCTTTAATTTATTTCCAGCATCGCAAACCACAAGTCACCTATATAAAGTGTCCAACCTTGGTAGGAAGATGGTTCTCAGGCATGTATTTAGAGCTTTTAGAGTTTGAGTAAAATACCTGCAAAAATTGCGTAATTATATAACAACGGACGGGGCATCAAGGTACTCTGTGCTCATTTGACTCGAGGTGTTGTCCGACACATGTGTGGCACGCTTTGAAGGACTTTGCAACCACTGTTATAAGATCATCTGTCAAATACCCACTAGTCTGTAATGCGGGAATACAAAAATACCAAGCCCAATAACATCACTGAGCGTGCTCGATTTAGTACACGCCTGTTAATTCTAGTCTGTCGGCAAATCATAACAAGAAAATTGCAGGTACGCAGTAAGTAAGTGCGATTTACGTCTCATCTACAGCGAGGACATAAGAGACGATGAAATACAACTCGGTACAATGACAGGAGCTGGGAGAGGAGTCAGTCTTTGTTAAGGGCGCGGTAAATCTATGTTTTCAATGACTTTTATTATTTTTATATTTGCACCAAATATTTTTTTTTTCTTATTTTAGACATAAATTGTGACTAAATCTTACTCTTAGGAAATTTTTTTATCCCTCATAGTTTTTGTGTAATGAGTCGTAAACTTCAAATTTTGCACTTTACGGTTTTATGTACGCCACTAAAACCGACTGACACACCAAACCAAAAAAAATCCACAATGTATAACAATGTTGTAGGCTGTAATTTGACACATATAGACACAAAAAATATGTAGTTGTGTATTTTTTAAATAATTGTCGAAATTTTAAAATTTTCATTTTTAAATTCAGCATCCTTTATTAAGTACAAAAATATCTTTTTTTTTTATCAGGATGACTAAAGCATACTCTGCTTATTTATGATTTCTTGTCTTACTTTTACTTTTAGTTTTCTTGTGACAGTCATTTATTTCGCAATGGAGTATGTCCATACAAACAAATCCAGGCATAATATATCTTACGAGTTCGCCCATGCATTGATGAACGCGTATGCTATCGTATAGAGTTCAGATTATTATCTTGGAAGTTGAGGGATATTTGTTAACTAAAAACTTTATTTGCCGATAATTTTATACATATAATATTTTCGCTGTACAGGTACAGTTGTAGAAACGTACTGTAACAGTAAACGGAAAATTGCTCAATGCACCCGGCCGGTATAGGACACTCATTCATTTACGATATATTATAGTGTTAAACGAAAAAATTAATTATTTTGAAACAGTTGAGAAACACCCACTGGTGTAGCCATGGGACGAAAACATTTTCCGGGGCATTGGCCTGATACACTGTGTATCGAAATACTTACAATAATGCGTCCGTAAACATTTACTGCGTTTATAACGGTCAAACGAAAAGTGATTTACGATTATCGCTTTCTAAATGCAAGTATTTTTTTAGTAAGATTGTTAAATGTTGTTACTTGCGTGTTGCAATACATTCAAAGTCTAGAACACGTGAAATGCACTTACAGTATGTATTTAAACATAACTCCTAAACCCACTGTAATTATGGACGGCGAGTGGACAATACGCGCGGTTTATATCCGGAATAAGGGTTCCTACGTTCCGTTTTACTGTCATCCTCTTGGTACATTTCAAAGAAAACGCTTTTCGGAAGGGCTACGTTAAAAGCAACGGAACACACATATATGTACTTCCAGCCGTTTTTGCTCCACTTCCTCTCCATTTGTGTTGGACATCGGACACTACTTGATGCAGACGTTTTTGTAAGGGGGGCAACGATGGCTTATGCTTCCCCCTCACTATTTTGATTTCCCGAATTTTACGGTGAGACAAGTTACACATTGGATAAAAAAATACTGAATACTGCTGTAATATTAATTTTATTTCAGTTAAGTAGAAATGGAATATTTGCAATGCAAAAAACTGTTTTTTAAAATTACGTCAGGAAATTAAAAGCGTCATTTCATTTTAATTCGAAGCGTTTACGTACACATAAACGTTGTATAAGTACACTTGCAGTACGACATTCTATCTTTAGGTTACAAAATAAATGAAAAATTTTTTTCTGTCAGCGAAAAATTTACTACACTTTCATTATTTACTGAATTTTGTTCGTCAAACGGATATTATTTTCCTGTCATAACTTTGTCCAACAAGTCGGGGCCAACCCGCCGCCCTTTTGATACGCCACCCGAGGCGCATGCTGCCTCTTGCCTCAAACCTCCGGCACTGACTTCAGCGCACGTCTCTTTCGGAACCAGCTAAACCACAATAACGCCAGACGTCGGGGAAGATCGTGTGTATTTAAATTTTCATTACGCCCAATTAGTTTTCCTTTCTGAGATGTTTCGTTGCAGGTTATGGAATCCGCTTCAAATTTGATGAAAGTTACCATCATGCGTTTGTTCCTCGACTCCCAAAGAAGGGAAAAAAACCAGCAGCTTTTGTGAACTGTCACAAGGTCAGGTAAAATTTATTAATAGCAATTATTATGTACAATGCATACACTAACATTATTACAATAATTTTTTTTGGTAAGGAACCTTAACTTGGCAGTCAACCTAAATCATAGATTTGTCGACAATACTACAATAATCTAGAAAAATGCCCAGAATTCAATGTGAAAAAAAAATTGGGACGTGCAACAAGCAAGAGGATTTTATGATCGGGTGCGTATTAGTGGATTAAATTGGTACTAGGAGAGATTTAATGTAAATTACATCGTGAGAGATAATTATTACCTTAAATTGGAATTAGCTTTCTTATTTCATAATTACGCTTTAATACTTCGAACCCAATGTGCGTAATGAATGGAAATGTAACTAGCCTAGTCGCTGTTAAAATATTTTCAAATAAATTTTGCCGAACTCGGAGTCAGGAAGAAATTAAGAAATATTTAAGCATTATTAGTGACACGGGCTTTTAATGTTGTCAGTATCATGCACTTGAGCAATGTAATAATTTCTTGACAAGGGTCTGTTACGTGGCAAAGTGCAGAAGTTGTACGGGAATATCGTGAATATTATTTATCGTTTGTTTATTGCCATTTCGTACATTTGATTTCGATAGTAATTTGTTTATTTAGTGAATTAGCAAACTTGATGTATTTACAAAGAGATTTATCAAACATCTATGTTTTAGTAATGCCAATGAAATGGGGTTGTAAATTTTGCATGAAACTTTTATGTTAATATGTTCCTAATTTTATTAAAATGCAACTTTACTTCCAAACCTACATTTTCGATTATTATAATTTATTATTAGCATGTTCATAACTATGTTTTGTACAGTTCGTTATTAGGCAATGCGAATCGTACAGCAGCAAGGGCTGAGTTTCCAGGCATTACAGCATCCACAAAATGCTTGCCATTCTTGAATTTATAAAATTTTCGAACAATTATATACTAGTTGGAGCAAATACGTGTGCTCAATTTTTTAACAACTTAATAATGTACAAGCTATTATGAAAAAAATACCACTTCGTTATTATGTACTACGGCACATTATTTCTCACGCATGGCAAAGCAGCACGTATTAGTGTTAATATTAAAATACAACGATAGAATAAAATAAAAGGAAAAATTAAGGGAGCATTTACAGTCCATACAGCAATTAGGGTCTGCTTGATTCGACCGCCAACGCGTTTTTGTGCAGAAAGGATGCTCGGTAGTACCAAAACACTTTAATGGTAAACACTGCTGGATAACTGTTATTAACATATTATTTTCTGTTATTACAGTGTGCATTTTTTCAGAGTTTCTGGATTATGTGTTGCGTACTCATTCTTATATAAACAGGTTGCAGTACATTAGGCCGAACATTATTCGAGTTTACCAATTCAGAATAGGATTTAGCCCACTTCGTGCACATACATCTCTTTCTACCTTAAGAGGACGTGATAGATAAATAAGCGCTGAATTCTTCAACTGAGGTCAACACTTTTCGAAGGTCAATATAAAAAAACTACAAAACAACAGTCCTTGATAATGATATTAGCCAACTTTATGAGCAAACATTTATCCAGAATGATGCATTTGTTAAGCACGATCTCTTGCCCCACAATCAAATGTACGATATTTCGGCGTCAGAGACAGTTCTTCAGATTTACGTAACTCGAGACAAATCTTTCCTTAGAAAGACGTGCAAAAATTATCGTCTAGGATTGCTGTTTTTTTTAATTTTTCAAATTGGCTTCAAGAAACCTACAATTCCTAACTGAAGCTTTTAGCGTTGAATTATACAGGATGTTTGGTAATTATAGGTACAACTGAATTGGGTGTCCGACGTGTTACAGTCACGCCATCTCGCTCAGTTCTGTCTTACAGCATACCAATGGTACGTGAGGGCCACGGTGGTCGAGGAATCAGATCTCTCGCCTCCCACAAAGGCGATCCGGGTTCGATTACCGGCGGGGTCGTTTCCCGGATGTTCGCAAGTGGGAATAGTGCCGGACGATGCCGTTGGTCGGCCGGTTTTCTCGGGGACCTCCCGTTTCTCCAGCCCTTTCATTCCGGTGCCGCTCCGTACTCACCTCATGTCACCCCTCACCAGCATCGAAGATCTCAATGTTAAGCGCTGATCAAAATCTCTCACTCACTCAATGGTACGTGGCAAATCTTTTAACGAAAGAAATTTATAGTTTATTGGGAAATATAAATTCAAAGTGAAGCGTGTCTTGATTTTACAGAGATTATTCAATTATAAATAATGACACAGTTCAGTTTATATTTTAAACCATTTCCTAGTCCAATGTATTGCATTGGAATTTCATTCGGATATTTTAAAACTCTTAATTCGGTTGAAGCTTTGCAACAAGGGTAACAACACTGTAGTGTTAAAAATGTCAGAAGTGCCACAGCTGAAGGACGGACTGTGTAAAGCCACAGACGCGGGACAACGCAAAGCGCAGGGAACATGACCCTTATAGACATGGTAATTACAGACTTGCCACACGACAAAAACCCACAGCCTTTCACTACGAACGGGAGATGTGAGCTGTCTGTTCGGCTCTCTGTTACTGCTGTGTGTCGGAAATGTGACGCCCACAGTCACTGTACCTCATCCCCCATGACCAGTCACACGTTTGCAGAGTTTGCAAGCGTGCATACACCAGCGTGGTTCTGAAATACAAGTACAAACACTGTGAGGCTATTTTTAGTATAGCTGATTTTATTGGGAAAATAATTTTGCCCAAACTTGTTTCTCTGCCTGACGTGCGCATCTGCAGCTCTGCTTCATCGTTATTGGCAGAACTGGTTTGTGCAGAGGCGTGACCTTTTGCTGTGCCAATCAGAATCCGGTTACTATGACAGAACACGTATGTGATTTGCGAGTAGAACCTCTAGATGCTGAGAGTTTAAAACATCCGTTAACGGACATCGAAGCATAGCTGTAGATGTGCACACGAGGCCTTGAAACAAGTTCTTTCGTATTGTACTATTGTGGACCTACGCCATAGCTATACGGTATTATGTCGCCCCAAAAATATTAATTTGAGACTAAGAGAAAAAAACTAACTAAACAGGAAAAATGAGAAAACAAAAGCCTAGTTTGACTGTAGTCAACACATCCATAAACCAAAACAACAGAACATAAAATATGCTATATGAAATTAGGCAAGAACCATTAAAAAATAAAATAAACATCCAAATAATAAAAGACGAAAGAGAAACCAGATAATTTGTAAAACTCAGGACACCGCAATCAAGACAGCACAGATAATACAGAGACACATACAATGTTGCATACAAGACAGGATAAAGAAGACGTCACAGCCAATAGTCTAGACGACACAACGATGAAGACACAAATAATACAATTGATTTCTTCAGACAGACTTTCCACGACGTTTCGGGAGCTCCCGTCATCAGATGAAGTAAAAGTGAAAACTGGAAAAAATTGGGCAGTATTTATAGTCTGCAGCTTTGCTCCTAGCGCGAACAATGGCAGTCGAGCTCTCTCCTGAATGGCCGTGCACCTTTCGTGGTACATTCAAAGACATTAAAAATCATTTCACCAAATATATATATATATATATATATATATATATATATATATATATATATATATATATATATATATACCCGGCGTTCACGTTAGTATGTTACAGTCTTTGCGAGATGATTCCCTGTAAAACTTACGTAAAATTATATAGCGAAGGTTTAGGCTACCGCAAATCTAAACCTCATAAGCTACATTTGTTAAAATAACCAAAAGTAAGGAGGGATGAATAATGAATTTCCGGGAGTGGTTTGGTAACAGCACGATCTGCATTTGTAAAAAAAAGTTATTTCAAAATCTTTAACCTTCACTAGATAACGGGGATGGTAAAGCCTATTTTGGTAAACAATTTCAACCGTTGCATTTTTCACAAAGTATGTAGCATGAGGCCCCAATGAACAATAAAGGTCACCTTGTCGTAACATCCTCAAGAGAACCTTTTTATTTTCGAGGAAAAGACCATACAAAAAGTGGAGCCTTACATGTAGGCGAACCGCGAAACACAAGAGATTAAAGCAACCCCATTAGTTAACAAAGGTGACTGGTATTCGAAAAACTTTTTTTATTTTTCCAGATCTTGTTATCATTAAAACGCTGCCCGAACGTCATTAGTTATTTTTCTGGCTTTTGGTTATGTTAGCAAATTCTGGTTTTAAAAGTCGCGCCATCAAAATCAAATTACTCCACGTAACTCTACCACATTTTTACAAGGAATAAGCTCGTAAAACTTGTAACATACTTTCATGAACAGCCTATGTATATATATATTTAAATATAGTCTGACGATTACATTTTGAAATGCTATTTTAGTTCTGAGATGTTTGTGTTGTTCTACGGATGTAAATTTTTAAGTGTTTTAATAGTATAAAGTATGTTTTCAGTATTTTCCTGTGTATTTCCATATTAAATTATTAACAAAATGTCCTGCTGTAAATAACATTGTTTTAAAGTGATTATGATCAAGCAGCTGACCATATGTTCTATGCATATATATTTGAGTGCTGGATTTTCCCTTCTTCCAAGAAGTGAGTTGGACAAAGAGATCGGTGACAGTTTTAAAATAAGGAAATGACTAAAGACGTTTGATTACGGCAAATTTTGATAATTGTAGAAAAATCATCAGAATATGGTAACCAGTCTCAAACTGTAACAAAATTATAGTTTTCTTCAAATTACGCAAGGAATGGCAAGATGCTGGAAGATCAGAGAAATAAACCCTTCGCTAGAAAATTGACTGCTCAAAATTCCCTAGTGGTAAATGAGATTCTTTACTCTTGTTCACCGCTGAAACTAACAATTTAACTTAAATACACATTATTGTATAGACATTTGTTGAAGTTTAACGGCATATAAAGAAGTTGAGACTAGTTCAATATTATATTAAATGTACAGAACCTGTATTTGAATGTCTGCATTTGACACTAATTTCAACATTATAAAATAATATTGTTTTATTTATTAGGAAGTATTTCATAAAACACTGCTGGTAGGAATCTTAGTACTCAGTCAGTACCTCAGTTTTTCCCTAAAATTTTGAATGAATATTAATACTATTTTCGTAATATAAATGTTTGGAGGTATGTGGTAACAGCATACTTCTCTATACTGACACAACTCTATATTAATATATATATATATATATATATATATATATATATATATATATATATATATATATATACATGTACCTGAAACTGGCAATAGGTAACACACACACATATATATATATTTATTTATTCCTTTAGCAGTATTAACCTTATCATTCCAATACAGAAAATGGTTTTCTTGTGAAAGCGATATCGTGAAAGTTTACTGATCTCCACAAAGTACAATTTAACCACATAAATCATTATCCTTTCTCGCGCCAAGGCTTCCACATAATCAGCTCACTTCAGACTAGTATTCAAACCGAGTTACACGCGTGTGTATCCATTTAAGTTTCTCTAATATTGTTTAACGCACGTTTCTCGGGGTTGAAAATGGCCAAATTGGCTTCATTGGGCTTTGTTTACGTATGCACTACTTCTTGAAGGTTCTTTATAAATACATAGGCACGTACAATTGACCGATAATCTCGCTCCACCATCCTTGAAGAACAAAGGCAAGATCCAATAACTCTGAACTTTATCAAGGAAAGATTCACCAACGAAACCTCAAAAATCAAATTCATTGGTGAAATATCCGCACTCCTCTTGATCGAAACCTGCATCCGACAGGGTATTGGCTTGTTCCTACTGCTCGGTAACCTTGTCCTGGATAAATTCATCAGACAATGTGTGAATGGGTGGAATAACTGAACAATCAAAATTACTGGAAATCCCTACAACTAAGGTGTCCTAAATAAAACGTCAAAACTTGCTGCTTAGCTACACTAGCAGACAATAAGGTCACAGCGGTAGAAACTGTCAAAGAATGCGCTGGAATAGTCGACTTACAAATTTCCTTCCAAAAAACTGAATTTATTTGTCAAAACTCAACATTCAAGAACGGACATCTATCAATTTAAAGGATACCATTCTTTAAGTACCTAGGCGAGATCCTGAAACCTACACGAGGCCAGAAAACAGTACAGGAAAAACTCTAACAAAAACTCAAGAGAGCTTATGGAAGAACTCAAAACTTACAACATAAAATGTCTGTTCATACACACACAATTCAACCCCTACAACCCAGTAATAAAACCGGAAGTACCGTGTGTCAAATGAACCCGTACACTCAACAGAAAAAGGAATCCCAGAATCCATCCTGAAAGAGGACCGAAAAATCATGAGGAAGATTCTTGAGCCAAAAAGAACACAACAAGGGGACGCATATCAATCCAGAAAAGCAACAGAAACCTATCCAAATTTGCGGCGGATATCAGAAAAAGAAAGATTAAAACTTGGCGGCCACATACACCGACTGCCAACAAAACGATTCACGTACAACACGACGGCTTACATAGAACGACGGAAGACCACACCCATCATCCAAGAAGTAAAAAAAACGTACACTTCAGGGAAAGTTTAAATAAATACACTGGTAATTTAAGACAGAGGCACAAACAGACGCAAAGTTAACACACATGAAGTACATTCGTAGAACGATTTTGCAAGAGACATTGGACCAGGTGGATTTAAGAATGTAAACGAATAGATGGAGAAAAATGAGAGCCACTTGGATACTCAGGAAATTGAATCATACACGTTTGCTTGGTCCATCAGGGTGTCATTGCACACAATATTAATATGAAATAATATTGATAATAATACTGGCACGTGCATCGCACTTTCGCCATTAATATTACCCAAGTGAGTGAGAGATTTTGGTCAGCGCTTAACATCGAGGTCTTTAGAGCTGGTGAGGGTGACATGAGGTGAGTATGGAGCAGCACCGGAATGAAAGGACGGGGGAAACAAGAGATCCCCGAGAAAACCCGCCGACCAACGGCATCGTCCGGCACGATTACCACATGCGAAAATCCGGGGATCGACCACGCCGGGAATCGAACCCGGATCGCTTTCGTGGGAGGTGAATGGTATGACCATTCGTCTACCGCGGCCCCAATATTATCCAAGAATGATAGGAGGAACACTGAATATTTAATGAGTATCAGCGAGGAGACTTCATGTCAAGTTTAGTCACCATCATCTAGAGGTTTTGTGTGCATGCCTGGGTCTTCCTTATTGAATCCACTCTTGTGCGGCACTTAAATTTCTGCACCAAACTAAAAAAGAACACGGTTTAAGGAAGCTGAACTGAACCCTAGAGCACAGTTGCTAGAAATATTTGATATATACATGTTAATTTTTTTTAGTTAAGGTTTAGTAATTGTCTAACCTACATATATGTAACTGGATTCAGTTTCTTGGACGTACTCCATTGCAAATTGATTGACTGTCAAATTGAATACGTCTAAGAAACTGAATCCAGTCATGCACTCCCATTGCACAGTTCTTTCAAGGATCATACATATATGTAATCTGTGAATTTTTGTTCCTCTCGGTAAGGCCCACATTGCTGCACGAACTTTAATAGATTTCTTTAATTACTATGAGAAAATATAAAATAAGTATTTTACTATTATAAACACTAAAAACCTAATGTCTAGAGATAGTCGAAAATCGTACAAATAGGTCGTGCCACTGTGTACAGACAGTGTATAGCAGCTTGTGGACAGGAGTCTAGTAGCCAAGCCTATGCTTATAACAGTGTGTATACATAAATAATTACATACAAGCAAAAGTACCCGTTTCTTTAAATATGGTATGAGTAGACAACATAAAACTCCACGAAATTTAAACTGTTCATCTGCGAAGCTCACATTGTATCTAAACAAAGAGGTACAGTCAATTTTATGTATCTTAATATGTACATGTATATGTCCGTACAAACTATTCACAAAAAAAACGACAAACTTCTATTGGGGATTCCCTGTGAGAAATTATGCAGAAATCATATGAGGTATTTTGTACGGAACCGTAATATTATAACTAAGGATTTCAACGTTGGGATTATTGGTTTCCCCCCAAATTGGAAACATATTGATGTAAACTAATTTAACTAGGGGCGTTGTCTTATTGTTATGTGACTGACAAATATACAGCAAATGCTTATAGATACCGCCCACTCTAATAAATATAAAATGGGAGGCCACCTTTAAGAGTGTGTGATAGATAAATAAACACTAAACACCAATTAAAATCCTCACATTATATTTTTAAGTCATTTTGGAAAAACTACAAAACAACAACCCTAGACAATATTACTAGCAAACTTAATGAGAAAATATTTACCTTGAATGAGGCATTTGTTAAGCCTTACATGTTTCGCCGCAATTAAATGTACGAGATTTGGCCGTCAGCGGTTGTTCTTCAGAAATGCTTTACTCGAGAAAAATTTTTGTTCAGAAATTTGATACATCTATTGTCCTAGTTTTATACTGTATTTTATTTTTGCATATTGATTTCAAGAAACCAACAATGAAAAATAGTATACTAGTAACGCTTAATTATGTACCATACCCTCTTAAATTACATACAACAACGATATTCTAACATTTATGTTGTGTTATTGATAATACACGAATTAATAGTGAAGTAAATGTTGTCCTAGTTTGTTCCAGTGCCTTACGTTCACATTTGCAGCTATACTGCATTGTTATTGGCAGAACGTATTTGAGCAGATGCATCGTTATTTGACTGTGCCGATCACGGCAAGGTGTCTGAAAATTCCTCTGGGATTGATTTTTTTATGGTTGCATTGCCATATATCAATGATCTGAGCATTGTCAGTTGCAATGGGACAGAATGACAAGCTGTATTGTTGAGGACATACGCCATTGCAATATTGTGTCGTCCCAGAAATCTTAGAAAAATACTAAGAAAAACAAACAACGAAATACGAAAAGAGAGAAAACAATCCGAGTTGGCTGTAGTCAACACATCCATAAACCAAACAACAGAACATGAAAGATCCCATAAGGAATTAGTCAACGACAAATAAAGGGAAAGAATAACGATAAAGAACCAAAAATAAAGGTCGAAATACAAAACAAACTGATATGTAAAACTCAGGACATCACAATTAAGACAGCACAGACAATACTGGAACGACTACAATAATGGACACAAGACAGGATAACAACGACGACGTCACAGACACACTAGACGGCACAACGACGAAGAAACAAAAGAACACTGTGGATGACCAGAGGCCGACTTTGCTTCGGGAGCTTACATCTGCTCCCGTCTTCAGGTGAAGTAAAAGTGAAAACTGCGGAAACCACCGCCGCCGAATTCTCATGTGCCATCCGAGGCCCTGCAGTCATGAGACCGGGAACCGAAGTTCCCATAACTCGTTGGGTGTATCGTAAAACAAGTGCACCCTGACTGAACCGGCGGCGGGGCGCGTGTACCTGTATTAGCTGGGCTCCGGACCCGTGTTTAAGGCTGGAAGGGAGTTGTTGCCATAGTTAACCAATTACGCGTAGGTGTATCGACGGGGAATGAAGCTCCCACCAGCCACTAGGGCTGGCGTGATGTAGTGTCGTGTTGTCTGTATAAGTGAGGATAGTATTGTCGGCAAGTGGCTAGTTAAACTCGTAGAGTAGCAGTGCGTGATTTCCCTACAGCATTGAGTGCCAGGCACATCAATGCCATTTCATCATGTGGTCGTTTGTGAAGAGAAAATGACACGTTAGTAGCCATTTCTGGCGCCAAAAGTACCAAGAGTATGAGCCTTTGTCAAAGTCATGGCTAACCAGAATGTGCACTGGCTTGTCTCGGCCCTTTTGAGGCTTCATCGCGGCCAGGTGCTATTTCGGCAAGTGGTTGTCTTACGTCCTAAAACTAGGGCAGAAGGCCCTGCAACAATTAATTTTAATTTTTTAATTTTGTTATTTTTTTAATTTAATTGTGATTTTTTTATTTATTTACATCTAGACACTTTTAGAGTCTTGTAATGTTCAAGTTGATTTGCTGAGCTTGAAACATTTAAACGTGTATGTATGAGTTTGTGGCCCTTAGAGCAGCACCATGACTTTTGCTAAAAGTTTATGTATATTTTTGGTTTCGGACCGATTGGAGAATTTTTTCGGCCCGGAAAAAAAGATAGAACAGTGATTTAAATTATTCTAACATTTAATTGTGGGCGAAAGATGGCACCGTTAGGTTTCCAGAAGTTTACTGTAGCTTGGGTGTTGTACTGGTGACTTGGTTAGTACTGAAGCTAGTTTTTTCCCTAACCTACCCTAATCTACTGTGTTATGGTGGTGGCCCGGGGAAGGAGCGGGACTAAGTGCGTCTCAGGGCTGAGCCCCATACGCCAACAAGGGAGAAGTTTCGTGCAAAGGAGGCATGCATCGCGGCAGAGAGGGATTGGGCAGACATGGCCGCAATTGGGGCCGTGGCTACAATCTAAAAAAAAGTTTGTAAATTTACCAGACGTGCGTATAGGAGCGCTAAGAAAGTAGGTATGGTAGAATATTTTCCCAGACATCCATGGTAGCACTCATAAACATTTTTATAAAACAGTCAAATGTAGACTTGTATTGTAGCAATTGTAAAAGTTTCCACATTTACAAGACGAAGTATGGTAACTGTACCATACAGCGTCTGGGATAATAACTTCCTAAACATTCAAGGAAGATTTTTACAGTATACCTCCCTAAGTGTACCTATATCTAAGCCATAATATAAAAAGAGAGAGGGATAAAACGGCATAGTACCGTTAAAACCTTCTCGACAGAATAGGAGTGTAACCACTCAGCAGTTACATGCATTAAAAATAAAAATTGGCACTGGAAAAATATGGATGTTCCAGGTTATTAGTGGAGTTGTGAAACAAGGGTGGGGCAGGGGGGCGGGAACTGTATTAAATTTATTTATTTATTTTCTTTTTCTTTCATTTTAGGGAGGGCACTGTGGGTAAGAACAGTACCCTGGTGGACTAAAGCTAATTTTCCTGACAAACGCGGTGTGTATTTATGGTTCCGGACCGACCGGAGAATTTTGCCACCCAGAAAAAAGCAGAAATTTTGATTTTAAAATTATTTAGACATATAGTTGTGGGTGGAAAATTTAATTAAGTTGTGATAATTAATATGTGTGGTTTTAAGCTGTAAACTGGAAAAAAATTAGACAGTATTAATAGCCTTCAGCTCTGTTCCTAGCGCGACCAATGGTAGTCGAGCTATTTTACTGATTGGCCGCGCATCTTTTAATGGGTTTTATAGTTTATTTTTCCCTCGCAAATAATTTTGTTTATTTTTTTGTATAAGGTTGTCACATGTTTCTTAATTCAATACTTTACTGACTTAATACATTTGAGTTATTCACAATAAATGCTGAATATATTTTTTTTTAATTTTGATATGATGTCTTTCTAGTGCAAGTAGAGTGGCATTTTCCCAAAGTATCCTACGACTATTTTCCAATACGTGTTCGGCCAGTTTGGATATTAGTATCTCGCCTTTTTGGGTGTTGTTGATATGTTCTTTAATACGCGTGGACAGAGGTATGCCTGTTTCTGCTACGTATACACTTCCACACTCGCATGGTAGTTGATAGAGACAGTCCTGAGTTTGTAATTTTTTAATTGCTCGTTTCACCTTTGTAATGATGCTTTTTAATCTGGTCCTTGATTTGAAAGCAGTCTTTATGATATACCTGTTGCTTAGCCGTCTTACCGTATCATTTATTTTCGTTTTTACTTCACCTGAAGACGGGGGCAGATATCTGCTTCCGAAAAGTCGAGAAAAGTCGACCTTTGAAAATCTGCTGTGGATTTTTGTGTCTTCATCATTGTTTCGTCTAGTGTGTTGTCTGTGACGTCGTCGTTGTTATCCTGTCTTGTGTCCATTATTGTATTCGTTCCAGGATTGTCAGTGATGTCTTAGTTGTGATCTCCTGAGTTTTACATATTATTTTGTTTTGTATTTCGACTTTTATTTTTGGTTGTTTATCATTTTTTCCCCTTTATTTGTCGTTGACTAATTCCGTATGGTATCTGTTGTTTTGGTTTATGGATGTGTTGACTACAGCCAACTCGGCTTGTTTTCTCATTTTTCGTATTTCGTTGTTTGTTTTTCTTAGTATATTTCTAAGATTTCTGAGACGACATAGCAATGCAATGGCGTATGTCCACAATAATACAGTGTGTCATTCTGTCCCATTGCGAGAAACATTCAAAGATATAATAAATTCCCGGTTTGGATACGGCATTAATGTCTCTGTTCGAAAACTGGAAAATAATATGGTTCTTCTCTAAAAATGTTCTAACATCTTGAGATTTCTCTGTAAATGCCGAAGAAATGGTGTTATTCCTGAAGGTCTCACCACGAAGAGCCCAGTCAAAAGCAAACAGGCTAAAAAAATAAAAACTAAAGCCAGCAAAAACCTGCAAACGAAAGAATAGCTTTCCATCATTGCCAAAAGTCTCAGCTACACTATGAAATATCATATCTTCAGCTAGAGATTCAGTCAGTGCTCAGCTCTAAAGACTTCAACAATATTTACAAGTCTATCTCAAATCTGATCGAGAAAAATTCGCAAAAGCACAAAGAAAACCAGAAACAAAAACTGGCCAAACTCACAGATTCAGCACAAGTAAAAAATCTTCTAGTAAAAAAAAGCAAAAACACTGTCATCAATGCATCAAAATGAGTTCTTTCAGACGACAAAAAATCAGTGTTTTGGAGAAAGGTCTGAATTACAGTATCACAACACAACATATTCCTGTTCTGGACATAGTCTCATCAGTAGAAAGTGTCGTAGGCAAGCTGCCAGTAGCCAAACAATATGAATTCCGGTGGTCTATGCAAACAGCTATCACATCAGCTGGACCACCGAAACCCAACATCGCTTCTGATGAGGTCAGAGCTGTTAAGAAACTTAAATACAACACTGAAATTGTCGTCCTTCCTGCAGACAAAGGCCGCGCCACTATCGTACTGGGCAGAACAGATTAGGAAAGTAAAATCAGTGACCTCATCACATCGGACAAGTACATACATCTAAACGAAGACCCGACTGGCAGTATTGAACGAAAAGTGTACCAGACGTTAAAAAATAATCAGAAATTCATATCAGAAAAAAACAAGGCGAGCACTAACATCACATAGCAGCAAACTACCTCACATTTATGGCCTACCAAAAATTCATATGCCGGGTATGCCATTACGGCCTAGTATCAGCTCCTACAACTATCCATGCAGTAACCTGTCTAAGTTTCTGCTAAAAATTGTTGAGTTGAACCACTTGCTGATACGACATCTACGTTTCATTAAAGATTCTTGTTATTTAATATCCACTGCGAAATCGTTAGAAATATCACCCAGTGACGCACTTGTCAGCTTTGATGTCGAAAGCCTTTTTACAAATGTTCCTGTAGCAGAGACACACTATTATAAAGGAAAAACCGGAAAATGACAGCACTCTGATTGAAAGAACTGTAATACCTATTCCATCCATAATGGAACTGATACTATGTGTCAATACAACATATTTTCAATTCAAGGATGATTTTTACAAACGAGTAGATGGCATGGCAATGGGCTTCTCACTTTCACCCTTCATGGCCAATATTTTCATGGAGAATTTCGAGCAAGACTCATTAAGTAAAATGGACTCTCAACCTTATGTTGACGAAACTTTTTTGATCTGGCAACATGATACTGACAAACTAGATGATTTTGCTCATTTTCTCAATTCACTCAGGCCATCAATTCAGTTCACATATGAAATAGAAACTGACGGGAGCCTTCCATTCCTAGATGTATTAGTATCAAAGAAGAACAATATAATTTCCACAAGAGTATACAGAAAACCTACACATAAAGGCCAATATCTCCACTTTAACTCCACCCATTCGACAAACACTAAAACTGGTATAATCCGCACTTTAGCTATCAGAGCCGAAAAGATTTGCTCCAACAAAGATTCAATAGCTCCTTAACATAAACACCTGGAAAAAGAACTTCTTGCAATCGGCTACCTTATAAGTACAATAAAAAAGCACACGGCAAAACCCACACATCTCGTTAAACCAAAAAATTCAATTGAAAAACCTGCAGGAACATTAGTGATCCCATAGGGTCCGGGGTTTTTCAGAAAAAATAAGACGGCTAGGCAACAGGTATAACATACAGACTACCTGAAAATCAAAGGCCACACCAAAAAGCATCATTACGAAGGTGAAACCAGCAATTAAAAAACTACAAACTCAGGACAGTGTCCATCAAATATCATGCGAGTGTGGAAGTGTATACATAGGAGAAACAGGCAGACCCCTTTCCACACGTAATATATTACATAAAAACAACACTCAAAAAGGCAAGATAAAAAAATCCAAACTGGCCGTTATGTGTGGGAAAATAGTCGTAGAATACTGTTGCAAGTTTTAAGCACTAACTTAATTGTGGGCAATTCCCATGAGTTCTTTTGGGTTAGAGGTCTTATTATTAGAAATAATAGAGTTAAATTAAGTGCTGGATTTAATAGCTCACTAAGCTACGAAATACACAAAACAGTAATCAACTATAATTCTCACATAACAATCAGTTATGCACACAATTAGTACTGTGCCACAGAAAGGTTAATTAACTTTGACAATTAAAGTACTAGAATATTTACCATTAATCAATTAATGACAACAAATCACAATAAAAATTCAGTCAGATATCCTATCAACAGTCTCTCAAATAGTGACAATGCACAACCTTAACATTCCTAAGGGAGGATGGCTCACCATGTACTGTGCAGCACCCAGAGAGCACCACTGTCTTCACTCTTGAGGTCTTCGGTTCGACTCCCGTCGCGCACCTCCTTCATCACCTATCGACCCACAGCAGAAGTCCTCTTGTCTCACCCAGTACGACTCCGAAGGTATGTGCTTGTAGCCTCGCAGTAGACTCCGACATCACCAAGACGTCTTCCTGGCATCACCAAGATGTCCTCACCAGCCTCTCTGCACAAGCTTAGCACTTCCTCCGAGCAGGACCCATAGCGAACTCTCGAAGCACTCCTTCTCTTGAATCACCAGGTAGACAGTCTCCTCAAGTAGCCAGTTACTGACCTCCTCGACACAACTCCATCAGTGTTGTTCTCTACAGCTCACTGCCTCTGCAGCACTCCAACACAACACCACAAGTGTTGTTCGTCCTTCCTGCAACCCGCTGGCATCATGCAGCCTCGAGACGCCACACCTCATCATCTCAGTCGCGCCGACACAACACCTGAGTGTTGTCTGTCCCTTCTGCAGGGCGCTGATGCTACTCAGCCTCGACACCAACCAATGCCGCCATGTTGCCATCCTCGTTATGCCATCCCTTGTCAGTTCCGCTGATGTTACATCAGCCTCGATGCCGTCGTGATACCGCCCTCAAGGCGCTGGGTCCTCATCTCTGCGCCGCTGCCATTGTCTCCTCTCGGCCGTCACTTCTCACGACGCCCATCGCTGCCCAGTGGCAACGCCGCCCATAAGGGTGCTGCCCCACACCACTCTCGGTCTCACTTCATCTTCACGACTCACAAGACTATCACTTCCAGACTAAGACTTCCTGACTATTAAGACTCATGTTGCACAGTTCAATGGCTGATGAAATATGATAAGCTGAGGTCTAAAAATAGACATTACCTCCTAGTGCTTGTCAGTAGTTACGTATTCGCACAGGCGTCATCGGGGAATTCCAGTGATGTCACTCGGGAGTTGCGACATAGCTGCGAATAACCATGACATCACTGATTGACTCACAGGGCTGACCACCCAGCATGATGTAATGTGTCTACTGCCTGGCCAACACGCAACAATACTTTGCGAAAATGCCACTCCACTTACACTAGAAACACACCCTATCAAAAGAAAAGTAAAAGAATCAGCATTTATTGTGTATAACTGAAATGTATTTAGTCAGCAAAGTACTGAATTAAGAAACATGTGGCAACCTTTAACAAAAAAAAAAAAAGGAACAATATTATTTGCAGAGTGACACTAGACTATAATACCCATTAAAAGGAGCGCGGCCAATCAGGAGAGAGCTCGACTACCACTGGTCGCGCTAGGAACAGAGCGGAAGGCTATAAACACTGTCTTTTTTTTTATCCTCGGGGGAACCCAAAACTGGACTTTCCTTGGGGATTCAAGCATACAATAAAAAAAAAGTTTTCACTTTTACTTCACCTGAAGAAAGGAGCAAATGTCAGCTCCCAAAACAAAGTCGGCCTCTGGTCATCCACTGTGTTCTTTTGTGTCTTCATCGTTGTTTCGTCTAGTGTGTTGTCTGTGACGTCGTCGTTGTTATCCTGTCTTGTGTGCATTATTATATTCGTTCCAGTATTGTCTTTGCTGTCTTAATTGTGGTGTCCTGAGTTTTACATATCAGTTTGTTTTGTATTTCGACCTTTATTTTGGGTTGTTTATCATTATTTTTTTCCTTTATTTGTCGTTGACTAATTTGTTATGGGCTCTTTCATGTTCTGTTGTTTGGTTTATGGATGTGTTGACTACAGCCAACTCGGCTTGTTTCCTATTTTTCGTATTTCGTTGTTTGTTTTTCTTAGTATCTTTCTAAGATTTCTGGAACTACATAATATTGCAATGGCGTATGTCCACAATAATACAGTTTGTCTGTGAACCATGTCGAAATAAATTATTCCACATTCGATATGTAAATTTTATTACTCCGTTGAAAATACGTTTGCTTACAAAGTGTCTTCTATATTTCCTATTTTATTTCACACAAATAATAAACTTCCAGATCTTGTCGAATATTTTTTGTATACAAGCTGTAGATACAGGTTATAGTGACGTATAAAGGAAGTACGTTAAATACTTCGAAAAAATGTTTTAAAATTGCAAGAATTTATTAGTCAAGTATGATTTTTTTCTCTTTTCCTTACGTTGGTTCAGCCGCATTTACGGGTCATAGTTGCGCGCAAAATATTAACGAATACAGAAGTGAGATAGCTGGTACGAAAGCAAACTCAGTCACACATGCCGGCAAAATGCCTTCGCTAGCCGGCGACATGCCACAAACGGCCTACCGCCAATCAGAGTAAGGTGGCTGTCCTGCTAACGGGCAACTAGGCCAACAGGAAACCTGCCGCAACATGCAGGAGTCATACAAACTCGGGCGGCCAACAAGCGGCGAAGTTCGCCCTATCAAATAAGCCGCCACGTCGTTTCACGCCTGTATTGCTGTTTAGTCTTTGATTGCGCCATAATCGATCGAGGACCCAGGTCCGATCCCATGCTCCGGCCATCCTGATTCCCGAAGTCGCTCCAGGCGAATGCTATGATGGTTACAGCCACGATTTTGTCGCGAAAAGATTTTTGCAATATTTTGTTTCAGTGTCTCGCGTGCACCTCGGCAGCTCTGCTTCACGGCTATTGGCAGCGTGTCTTTGCTCAGACACGTCCCTCATTTGACTGCACCAATAACAATGAGGCTATTGTGACGTAATATGTCTGTGATTTGTCAGTAGAATCTCAGGACGTGAGACAGTTAAAACGTCCAATCACTGACCATGAAACAGAGTTGCGGATGTGGACATAAGGCTTGGAAACCAAATGATGCAAAAATCTTTTCGCCATAAAATCGTGGTTCTATTGATGGTTTCTTAACAAAGGTCATGGCCGACTCCTCTCCCAGCTCCTGTCATTCTACCAAGCTGTGTGTCCCCGTCTATAATGACCTCGCTGTCGACGAGACATATACTCTGTTTCATATAAGTTTGGATAAATTTTACAGCAACTAATGGGCGGTAATGTTCAGTATTTTGTGATTTGTTGCACAATGCTAGACATTTTTTAGCTCTAAAATGAATCTGAGATGTTCATTTCAGCAATTGTACTGCAAAATTTGTCTTGTGTAGTGACACAAATAACAAAATATTACAAATTATTGCCCATAAGTTGCTGTCAGATTTATCCAAACTTATGTGAAATGGAGTATACAACCCACTGACCTGATCTGACCTGGTTGTGCCATCTAGAATTTACGGCCGTGGTAGGTGCTTTAGTGTTGTAAATGGCCAAGCGGCCGGTGAGAAAATCCGAGCAAAAAGGCGGCCACCAACGTGTGTGCTACACAACGAGAAGTAATGTTTGCCACGTGTTTAACTTGTTCCCTGTAACCTGAATTTATGGTTCTGATCTTATTATTACCTTGGTTGGGCTGGAACTTGAAACTGAAATGTTGCAGAAATGATACAGCACAATGCGTTTGCGAACAGATGCAATAAATAAAAATGTCTTGTGTGATGTTTCGATTCCTGAGTTGGAAATAATATACGCAAATATAAGTAATCCTATCGTTTGACATTTTGGTTTACTTTTTTAATATAAAAAACGTAAAAAGGAACGATAATGATAATGTTAATTTTAAAGGACACTATAAACCGCGGTATTTAAGTTTCACAAAATGGACCAATAAAAGAATCTTGACCATATTTATCAAGACTAACGAAATCAATATTATCATTAGAGGTACGTAAATTTCGCAGATACATTCCAGATCAGGTTGAACGCCAATTATGTATACTTCATTGTCATGTCTGTGACTTGCTGGCGGCTGTTACGAAACGCGTTTGACTACTGCAAGCCAGTAGTAAATAAGGAAATAATGCGAAGTGCTATCGCTTGATACCTGCTTGTACGGTTATAAGCCAATAGATAATCGATTGTGACCAGTGGGCATATAGGACTGACAAGTCTAGGCTGCTGCCAGATGAATCCGCGAAATTGACGTACCTGTAACTACCCTACCGCAGACTAAGAAGTAATACAGACGTGAAATGACGCTGCTGCTCATTTGATACGACGAACTGTTTGAGTCTGTTGATATCAGACCCAAGGCTGTTTGGTTCCTGCATCTTACGTAAGGTTTCCTATTGGCCTGGCTGGCGGTAAGCGTTTAGGCCGTTTGTTGGCCAGCAAAACCATTTTGCTGGCGTGTGTGACCGAGTTTGCCGTGTTACCGTCTATTTCACTTCTGTTTCCCATGACAAAATAAACACTTTATATTTTGAGCATAATGTCGTGTACGTGATGATTATTTGTATGGCGATGGTTCTGTCCTACTAATTAAAACCAATGGAGCTGTGTATTTCAAGTACTGTATGTTGACATTAATTTTGTATCCATGTTTTGTGAATATTTCCCGGACACTCTTTTCGGTCCATGTTATGTTCATGATTTTAATTATTTACAGTGCGCTAGACTCGCAAATATGAGGCAAGAAATTTTCGTTCTAAATTACTTTACGTAACTATGTGTATATATGATGGTATATTGCGAAAATTTGTTGTACCAACATAGCCTTTGAAACACTGCAGTTTCTTGCAACGTGTATGATTGGGTGATATACGTCCATAAAAACGTCGCTGTCTGCAGACCAATAACATACAAACATATTGCAGCAGTGGGATTCTTACCGGCTCAGTCAAATAGGGTGACAGATTCACGTACAAGCGAAAGCCAGTGATGTTTTGATAAGCTGAAAGTGCATTGGAAGCTAGCAAACCGTCAAGTTTTCCCGCGGTAAACCATCATCTCTAATTATGTGGCTTAAAATAATTTCTGTAACGTGACATAAGTGCTTTAAGTTGTATTTAGTTAAGTGTACCAGAGCGTGTGCTGATAAGCAATGTATATACACTACTCTAAGTTGTGTTTGGAATATTATACTGTTAGACTGTCTAGCCTGTAGCGTACAAGAGACGACGAGCGTATTACCTAGTATATGACATAGGTCTCAGCAACTCGCCTTCATTGAGAGGAACGGGCAGGTGCATTACTATCACGTGCTCGAAGTGTTTTAGCAGGTAAATATATACTTAGAAGTAAAAATGTGAAGAACTTAAACGAAAAGTAGCGACAAATACGCTCTGTTGTTCTGGGAAATAAAAAGGTTCCCAGACTAGTGACTCCACGCCTGAAGAATAGAAATATCGCCGGCTGCAAGCCTGGAGAGAGCTGGTCTGTCTATTTTCTTGCCCCTCTCCAAGCTTGTTTAGTCACAATTCCAGATATAGAGCCCTGTCGGGGTCCAGCACAATAGAGCTAAATGCGCTTTGTTCGTAAATACAGAATCCTTAAAAATTGCTCTGGGCATTCTACAATATTATACAAAGGCTTCAAAGAGACTGTGAGAAGCCACACACACTGTGTGTGAGAGAGAGAGAGAGAGAGAGAGCAAATCAGGAGTTGTACGAATGAAGTTAATGTCATTGAATGTTTCTTGCAATGGGACAGAATAACGTACTGTACTATTGTGGACGTAAGCCACTGCAATATTTTGTCGACCCAGAAATCTTACAATGAGACTAAGAAAAAACAAACAAACGAAGAAATGAGAAAACAAGCTTAGTTTGGCTCTCCATAAACCAAAAGAAGTAGCAATTTGTTTTCCTTCAGATTTCACTATTGCTACACCTGAAGACGGGAGCAGATGTCAGCTCACGTAATTTCGTGTAAAGTCGGTATTTAGATATCTACAGTGTTCTTTTGTGTCTTTATCGTTGTGTCGTCTAGTCTGTTGTACGTGACGTCATCGTTGTTATCCTGTCTTGTGTCCATTATTGTATTCGTCCCAGTATTGTCCGTACTGTCTTAATTGCGGTGTCCTGAGATTTACAGATTATTTTGTTTTGTATTTCAACTTTTATTTCTGGTTGTTTATTATTTTTTCCCTTCATTTATTGTCGACTAATTCTTTATGGGTAGAGACCGGAAAAATTCGCGGGTTCACTGACCTGTAAGCTAGCTTCCAAGAATCTTTGTGAAATCGTGCAGACAGCAGGTGTTTATTAGCTGCTCGCTGACACTGTGAAATGGGCCTGTGTTGAGTTATAGTTTTACTATTGGCTCAGCTACTTCCAGGAAGTGTCGAGTAAGTCAACGGCCAATTATGAACGCGATACCGACGTATAGTTGCTGGAACTCTAGCTTGCACCTAAAAGAAAACGCGAATTTTTCAGGTCTCTATTTATGGGATCTTTCATGTGCTGTTGTTTCGGTTTATGGATGTGTTGACTAGAGCCAAACTATGCTTGTTTTCTGACGTTTTTGTGGTTCGTTATTTGTTTTTTTTTAGTCTCATTCTAAGATTTCTGGGGCGACATAATATTGCAATGGCTTACGTCCACAATAGTAGTGTGTGTTATGAATTTAGTTAATAGAAACTAAAGTAATGTATAAAAAAGGGTTATTTCAAAATGTATGAAAGTTAAGATGCGTCATGTTAGTTTATGTGTTTTATAAATAGCATCTGGAAAAGAATGTATTTAGTTAAACGGCAAAAGGTCAGTAGCCGCGGACTTGTGGCCGGAAGGGGGTGTGGCTTGAAGTTGTGTAGTCGTGGCTGTGATTGGCCAGTTAGAAACGCAGGGGAAAGAGAATGTTTCTAAGGAGTTAGTCGCGGGTGTGCGAGAGTCTCGCCCGCAGGACCTCGAGGAAGAGTAGAGGATCTGTGTGCGCGAGAAACAGTTACTTCGCAGATTTATACTTTGTATGCGCATTCGCCTTTAGGACATCGTGGAGAGGGTCTGCGGGTGCAATAGAAGCGTTTTATCAGAGTTTTAAGTTCAAAGTAGCTCCTTCGAAGCCGCGAATCAGGTACACGCATGCTGAGGTAGCCGTGAATGTTTAAGTGTGTTCACGTGACAGAAATGTATAATATTATATTTGTCGACAAATAGACTTTGCTTGTGAGTATTTTCCAACTGTGAACATTTGTTAGCTCTCATAGTCTTTCTATAGCGGCATGTCGAAATCAATATTTGCAAGTTGCAGAAATATGCAAATAACAAAGAACAGACTGACTTACTCGATTGAATTAATATGTACTGAAATTAGATAGTAAGGGATTTAAAATCACAGAATTAAATTCCTTCGTATTTAAAATAATATTCCGAAAATAATTGCAAATTAATTTATTTATGTCAATTTAAAAATAATACAAAGTGGGTTTGTTGTGTGTTTTTAAATCATTTAGCATATGACCCATAATAATATTACTTCAGGGTAAATTATTTCATTCGAGTTAATCATTTTGGTTTACGTTGTTTTCCCGTAACTTGCAAATCTTGACTTTGATTTGACGCTTTTAAAAGACTATGAGTAGAGACACTGGTAAATCGCGGGAAAAGTTGATTGTTTGCTAGGCTCCAACATGCTATGTATAACACGAAGGTTTTGCATTTATATTGGCTGTCGTTTACATGAAGCACCGTGTCCCTCTTCAACGAACCCAATTAGAACTGAACAGTTGTAGCACAGAACGTACGTGGTTTGCCAGAAAACTGTTTCGTACGTGTCACGATTGAGATATTACAGTTTATTGGAGACTATGTTAAATATTTTCGCGATTTTCCAGTGTCTCTAACTATGAGAAATAAACATTTTCGCAAGTGGAAAATGTAGTCGCAAGCAAGTCTATAAAACTAACTCTATGTCGTGCAACTATTAAAATAAATGCACACTCTTAGGACACCAGCCTTCCCGGTACAAAGTGCAATTCCATAAGTTTGATCGTTACGGAATTACTTTGTAAACCTTAATTTTGTCGCATGTTGTGAGCAGAATACAGAAAATTTTGCGCAATCAAATAATCTGAAAACTGAATGTTTACATATTTTTTCTAACGCATGCATTTAGATCAATGTTTTTTGGATGCGAGATGGAGAACTCGGAGACTAAAAAGAAACTTGCAAGTAAACAAGAACCGAATCCGATTGTACTTCGTCTGGGACGAAACAGGTTGCTAAGTGAGGTGACAGCCAATGTAGAGACAGGTAAAACTCTAAAATTAATACGATATAGTGAATTCTAGCGTAAATTTCACTGAACCTGTGAATTTCACCTGTCTCTAGTGAGCTTATTTTCAATTCTATCACTAGAATCAGGCCATAGTAGATCGAATTGGACAAACGAAATTTTATCGAAGATTGTAGAAGTTGAAAACGTCTTGATTGATATATTATCATTAAAAATAAATTATTTAATGAAATAACACAACGAAATTACGTAGTGACTGGAAACAACATGTTTCATTTTGTGTTACCTCATGATACATGAAAATAATTCAGAGCTACCTGTAAGTAAACATTTAAATTATATTATATTTCGTGTTCTGATACAGGATTCTATGTAAAGGTTTTTCTTGGCCGCTCCGGACGTACACGGCCAAAACAAGATTCTCGTCATTTACGTTCAGTAATAACTCTCTTATTTTATGCTTCCTGATTATAAACACCACGTTGGTATCCGTAGTAAAACAAGGGACGGGCCAGTAGAGGTAGAGAAATGTTCAAAATAGCATTAATTTGTATCTATTAATACGTGAGTCTCAACATGTTAAGCAAACATTCCGAAAGTTGTCTATCAGAGATTGTGCAGGGGGGGGGAGATGCTCACCTTGCACGACGAGCTGGATGAGCGCTTCTGGCCTTAGATTGCTGTTGACGAGGCATTTGTAGGTGCCGCTGTCCTCTGTCAGCACCGGGTTGATGCACAGCGCGTACTTGTGCAGTCTGAACGAGAAGCGATCGTTCTTCCGCAATATCGTCAGGTCGTTGGGCAAGTACTCCAACTGCTTGACCTTCGTCCACCACTGCACCTTGCTGAGCATCGCCATCTCCCACTTGCCGGGGCAGTTCAAAGTCACGTTCAAGCCCGCCGTTGTCACGACCGTCATCACGGGCAACTCCGGTTCTGCAAACCAGGACACCCCCAAACCTTTTGACGTGTGCCTCGCTCGATCACGTCATAATCTCAGGCAAGTCAGCACTTGTTGGGCTCTGTGCTTTCCTTCGTTCGAGTCATATTTCTTTTAAATGTCGTGTTAAGAATTTTCATGCTTTTCCATGCCTTAACGGCTCAGTAGAGTCCCTATAAATTGTCTTTGAGGATTTGTCGACTGTTTTCATCAATAGCAATCTTTCTTCGTGATAAGCTGAGTCCAATTTCAACCAGGAGGAGCAATGTTGTCTTGTTTTGCTACCGTATTTGGCTTGTTATACTCATAAATTATCCCTTGTCTGTTCTTGACTTTTCATCAATTAAGTGAAACGAAATAAGGATGTACTTTAAAACCTCAAACTTATGTCCCTAAATGTCTACATGCATGCTTCTCAATTAGTGTTTGTTTAAAGATCTGTGAAAGATAATTTTTCACGAGCTAAGAGTCAGAAATTCACACCTAAACATTACTTAAAATTTTAGGAAAACTGTTAGATACTAAAATGACGACTAAAGACTTTATCGCGACTTCAATTTATGTTGTCTATGATTTATATTTTAACAATTTTGCATCTTAAAAATCACTATTTCAATTCTTATTGAAAATCTCTTACTTTAAGTGTGCACCTTCTGTTGCTTACATACGGATAATATTTATAGAATATGAATCTTCAGCGATATTGGTTTTCAGATTATTGTTCAGACAGTGTTTCCTGCTCTCATTTGAGTTGAATTTCTGTAACGCTGACTGTATGAAGTTTCGACTAAGTAAATAAAATATTTTACAAAACACCTAAGGACTTAAAAAAAAGCTAAGGATTATTTCTTTGTGGGTTCGTGATATTAATATTTAATTACTTGGTATAGCAAACACAACACTGGTGGAAGAGTCGGAAGTTCAGCATCGCAGTTTGATGGTGTTTAGTTAGAGATATTCTCATATATTTTTCACACCTTTGTCCTTTTATCCGTTAGCAAGATTCGAATTATCCAGTTGAATTAATAAAGTTGTACGTGTGGATACATATTTAGGCTCTAAATTCGTAATTCACAGTTTTAGTCCTACCGACATGCACCCATATTTGACCATTTATATTAAACGTTGCAAATTCTTTAATGCTGCCCTTTCAAATTAATAAATGTGTATGCATACGATGTTTGAATTTAATGCATTAACTTGGTTATATAATAAAATATAAACTATTTGAAAATTATTTTTCGGTATATGGCCCTTCGCGAGCAACTATTTCCGATGTAGTACTCTTGCCTTAAAGGGCTAAGAAGCTTCAGAGAGTCGTTATTTTCTTCATTTCATTACACAAAAAATTTCCGTACATGTATTTCTAGATACTGGTAGCAATAAGATAAAAAATCATCTATATTTATTAAATAATGTAGTAATCCATGGCCGTCTTTAGTGAAACCGGAGTCTTGAATGTGGCAACGCTGCATCGGGGACAAACTGCCAGTCGCTCATAGCTTCCTTAGTCTGTGTAGACTGCCCCTGAAGCTGCACCTGGTCATGGTACAAAGGCTAGAACAGCCAAGTAGAGACAGTCAACAGAGTTTCCATTGCAGTGTTGCCACATTTAAGACTCTGGTCTTCTACTAAAAATGGCCATGAGTAATCAATCCTATCTAGCATACAGTTTCCTGGTTTCCACAAAATGCACAATGCAAAACCTGACTGACTTCGCTGATTGAATTTCGCAGATCTTAAGAACAACTGTTCGAACCATAACATATACAACAATACTTACGACAATGTGAATTGCCATAACCATTCCTAAAAAAATTGATGACTACCAATTACACCAACATTGTACTGACCTTGCGAACCACATAAAGATTGTTTCAGACGACGTGAATTACTATAACATATGTACAGTCTAAACGAAAAATACCAACACCACCAAACCAATTTTTAAACCCCGACATCCATTAAAATCCTACCAAGCCACACCGTTAACAATGCCGACCACACAAATCACACCAACAACAACACAGGCGGTTCAGGATAAAGAGAGCACTTTCGGAAATCCGTCTTGATGTATATTTACAGCCAGTTTTTCTATTTCCACTACATGTAAACATAACCTTTACAACGGGCGTTTGTTTAAGTGATTTCTATATTCCGCTGCTCAAAAAACTGCTATTTACAATATTATGTAAATGTCGCATAATTGCTGCCATAATTACTAAGCTTAGTTTGTATCTGCGGGTTAGCAATTTTATAAGGGTTCCTGTACATCGAATCTCTCTGCCTTGCAATCTCCCGCGGCCTTCTCTCCATATATCCCAAAGTAAGAAAAATTTTATTTACAAAGTTACTAGCAGAAATAATTACGTCTGAGTACTTTCAGGTTGAAATTTTTTTTCTTTAGTTACAAGTAAAACTCGGTGCAGAAAAGTTTGTGGTCAAAATCTTTGTGTCATAATAGAGGGCTCGACGAAATACGCAAACATAAGTCTGAATACAAATTTAATTCCTCAAAATGTAAATGCCATTTGTAACATCCAAAAATGAACGCAATTGTCCGTAGATGTTTATTAATTATGTTAAATATAACTCGACTAAGTATTTCATATGTGAATTATTGATACAAGTGCCTTCAAACCGTATCTGGTATAATATATGACTAAATACATGTAACTTCGTCGATATATAACTGTCACATTAACTTACGCACTTGGTTTTATTTTATGAAATGTATATGAACAAGAGACACACTATTGTTGTTACGAACTATGTAAACACATTCATGTTCTTTGCTTCACATGTTGAAATTCGAAACATGCCATTACCGGTAAGAAACTCACAATACGAACACACACCTTATTCTAATTCCGTTTAGTTGTTGTTACGATCTAAATATTCACTGCCATAAAATTTCGGCATTTATAAAGTAGTTAAGGCGTGCAATGCCTAATACAAAGGCTGACAATATTAAAAAGGGACATTTGACAGAAAACCAACGTATTTCAATTATTTGGCACTGCAATCAAATAAAGTCATTTATAATACTTAAACATGTATGATAAGAAACCATTTTGTTTGCAAGATATGCAAACACAGCTAACTACTCATTGTTTCGAAGCTAACTTACGCCATCTCTTGAGGGGTTATTTCGAAACTGTTGCGCAGAGCGTAACTGAAGCAGTGCTCAGAGGACGGCAAACGTCCTCATACCCGGGCGCGTCGCTTTTTGCTGACGCGAACTTAGTCAAATTTTGCATTAAATGGATACATACTTAACATAACTAAAAGTTTAACAGCATACGAAATACAAATAAATCGATTTCATTTGATTATATTTCAGTACAGTTGTGTTTAAAATTAAAATATGTGTAGGCCTAACTATCTTCCAACCGCACGAAAAGAAATGTAATTATTGTTAATATTGAAAAATATGCGTTAATGACCAGTGCATTTTAAAAGGTTGGTTTTTTAGTACTCACTTTAACCTGAATGGCATATGCCAGCAATATAAATAATATCAACAACACTAATGACAATAAAAACTGCACCAACAACTATAACGAAATAACTTATCACACCAACAACTTTACCGACTACACACATCACAACAAACATTATGCCGAAAATACAAATAACACCAACAACTATACCAAATATACCTACACATCACACCAACGACTATACCGACCATAAACATTACACCAACAACTATAAGGACTATATACTAGGCATACAGAAGCGAAACTGTGTTGCAGCATCTTTGTTAAACGTGTATTGTGTCAGTTATTGGTTGAAAGAGTTTATATATGCACAGAACATGTGTAAGATTGAACGGTTTGCAGCAAATTCTACATTGAGCAGTCCTCATTCTGATGAGTTCATAAGCAGCAGATTATGAGAAAGTGACTTCTGCCGTGTTAGACTGTGTCGCCATTTCCAGGAGTGTGTGTCAAGCTTTCCTCATGTGTAGTAATTTCTTTCAGGCGTTATTATAAATTCGGTGACAATACCAAGAACTACAACGACAGACATAATATCCAATTACAAAAACTATTGTCGATTCAGGCAACACGACATATATCTATACTGTCGACTATACCGAAGACCCTGCAAATTGCACAAAAAGCTATTGCGACCATTCAATTTGTACTACAAAGACACATCTATAAGTAGCTACATGTTAGTCTTCGATAGATCATGTTATTTTTACCAGATCCCAATCACAGTGTAGTTTAACTCATATGCGTAAACGTAACTTACACAAGAGTTTTTACAGAATAAAGCCAAGAAGTATTTCAGAAACTGGTTTTCCTAATATCTTCAACCTATTTTCTCTCTTCCTTGAAACCTAACCTTTTAAACACAATTTAAAAAATTTATTTTCCACAGATATTTTGTCCTGATGCTCTAAAAGTGGCCAAATCAATTCTGAGCTCCATTTCCCTCATTGAGGTTGTCGAAAAATATTTAGCCATATTTCTCATGTCATATGCCTTCATAAGAATGGTGAGCATTGAAATTTTCTTGACGAAAAATAGACGACATAGCTAATATCGTCAGTACTTACTTCTGCACTTACCCCGCAGTGTACAGTAACTTATTCCCATCTGCTGCTTCACTTTTTGCATATTCTTCAACTGTACCATCATGGTGTGTATTTCAAAGTGACTTCAGTTTTGCTTCTGGTGACACGATGTATAACATCAAATTTCATACATGAGGATTCCCAACGGAATCTGCTAAGCGTGAGTGTAGAGAATTACAGCATTAAGCTCATCTTTAAAAGTGTCATCTGTGCCCAGCTATGTATTGTGTTAAGTAACTAAACGAGGCAATGGCGAATACACTAGACGTTGCTAACTCCTGGAGCTTTAAAGTCTAAAGACAGACTGTACATTGCGTCTGACTTAACTCGGTGTGGTCGTGTGGTCAGATAATTTGCCTCCCACCAAGGCGATTCGGGCTGGATCCCAAATGGGTTTGGCCTTAGTTTTTTCGTTTGTGGAATTCGTGATGGATGCTGCTGTTAGCCAACTTCGAGGCCATCCTGTGTGCCCTTTCGTTTCTTTTAGTCCCTACTATATATGTAGGGTCTCATTTAATGTCACAAATCATTTACATCTGGTCTTCTAGGTTAGGGGTTCGCGATGGACTGCCACCCTATTCCATTATTAAAATCTTGGCTGAATCGGTGCAAGAAGAATCCGTGTATCGGTGGGTGGTCCCGTGGGATTAGTTTCGATATTAGACATTAGTATGTATACAACTTGCTTGTGACACAAAAACCATAACAAAGTGATTTAAGCTAGACTACACCTAAAGCCTTCAATATGACTGCGAGCTTTGAGTAACTCTTCCACTTGTATTCCATCATTTTCTCAAGAAAACTGCTCTGTGAGCTCGGCGGCTGTCGACATGTTTGTGCATCGGGCGGTTTTGGTTAAACACATCTTTCATGAAAAAAAACATCAATTCTGAATACGTAATCAATTGTGAATGGAACAATCACGACAAGCAAACATAGTTGGCCACTCTGTTTGATCAGAAATGCATTTCAAAGTTCAAAATTTTCCCCAGTGTTACTTGTAGACCGCAGTTAATAACAAATGAGTGTAACATTTTATCTGAAAGTGACATTCTATTTATAGACTTATCTGTGGTGTATATTAATCAACCACTTATCAGTGGAAAAGCTGTACACCTCAAAGAATAATCATATCCTTGAAAGAACATCCGCACTTATGAAATGATTTCCTACACCTTAGCAAGAAACCACAGGCTTGAAAGTAAACAAATTTTTTCCCCGTATTATGCATTATATATCCCTATCCGAAAACAGGGAAGAAACTGGTAATTTCATACGGTAGTAAAGAGGTAGTATAGTTAAAATTTTTAATGTTATATAAGAAAAATAAAATCTAAGGGTAAGCTAAAGGAATCTAAATAAATTAACTTAACTGCACTGTAAGTGTAGATAAAAGCAAATCAGGGAAATACATAAGCTCGAATAGAATGTGTTAGTATAATAAATTGAAGGTTTTAACATATTATAATAATGAGTGCGATATCTCTGATTCGTATAAATAGAGTATAACTTCAGCAAATGTCCCCAGAATGAATGTATGCGTTATACAAGCTCCTGTATGCATACATCGAATAAAATGATTCAAATATTCTACAGTGTTAAGACTGATATTTAAATGTTAAATTACATTAATATTAAATGAAATATTTTATTTGTTGATTTTTAAAGTCTTACAGCAAATTTTTCTGAATACTCCTATTATCGTAGTAAAATTTTTGTGATTTTAAACGTTTTATTATTTTTGCATCCAACCCAGCCTATTAAAATTTTTTCAAAATGCTTTTGTTTATATTTCATGGCATTAATTTTTGCGGAGGGAAAACTCTTTTCTTAATTTTCAAACAATTGTGCCAAAGAAACTCCAGAGTATGTTTATATGCAATTTATATTCAGCATGTCGCGGAAACATACATTAATATAAAATGTTATCAACTTTCGTAGCAGAGTAAATAAAGATAATGAATGAGTAATTTTTTTGGATTATAATGAAGTCACAAAATATTTCTATAAGAGTTTATAAATTTATAATTGCATGTAATTTGTGAGAATGATTGATTTCTAAACTGCCATAATTAGCAAGGAAAATGTTATTACGTTAATGATTACAAGCTGTATATTTAATTACAAAAATAATTGGGCGTATCGCAAGACTTACAAAACTGGTGTTTAATTTTAGTATCTAAGGATGACATACGTTTTTAAATTTAGTAAAAAAATGTCTACTATATTACATTATTACTATCGAATTTACTTCATGTGACATTATTCAGAATATGTTACATTAGGGCAATGCCGTGTCTTTTTTTACTTTATACTTTTATAGAAGATGTGACGAAATGTTTATATTTAAAATGATCGCCTATACGTTTTCTTGTGTAACAATTGTTTCTTTAAATTTAAAATGAGCTTGCAAAATTAGTGATGGCTCGTACCTGTTATTATGGGGTTGGAAAAAAAATTCGTATATGACGAAGAAGCGCACTTGAAAAATTACGTAATTGTAAGCATGTTATAAATATGTAGGGCCTACCTAACTTTTTAATCATCTTAACATTTGTCACAATTTAAGCTACACTGCCAAATTTTGGGAGTTCTGAATTTTATCAGGAGGTTACGATTTTTTGACATTACAACAAAAAAAAAAAAAGAGAAGTTTTATAAGAAACCAATTTAAAGAAATACATTTACGTTAGAACACTACATAACCGTTACTAAACTCTAATAGGTGACAGTTTAAATCGATCTCGTGCTGTCACGAATCGTAACTAGAAATTAAGACAGCGAAGGTACTTTCTTGACACATCTTTCTTATTTTCTTATTCAACAACAGTTGTATGAGATGACTTTGCGTAAATATATTGCTTTAACAAATGAACTTCTTACGTTTAACTTTCAGACAAAGTATAATAAACATTTACTAAGATATGAGTTCAAAAAAATTCGAATACATTAAAATATAAATATTTTCAAAATTTATAATAGTACTCAAGAATTTCTGACTACAAATGTACGAATACGAAAACGAAGTTTAAAACAGGAAAGATGTACGGTACACCTACAATAATGTACGAAACTGGATTTCATTAATTGGTAAAAACTTCCGTGCTTGCACTCTGCAACGGATGAACGTCTAAAACCATAGTCACCGTTAGAAGAAGAACCACGAAGAAGCAAGAACACACACTGAAAGATAAGTATTGCTGTAGGCACCATATTTGCTTTAAGTAGGGACAACAGTGTAGTTAGGTTGTTGGTTCCATCTGGATTGTTTTTAACAACAATATGTTCTGAAGAGGTAAAACGTTTTTCTATAGAAGAAAGATCCTCTTTACTCCTTCTACAGAGACAGTTGTTACATTTGCAGAACAAAATGTTGTATCAATCTAGATAGTTAAGACAACCAATCTAGACTGTTGTCCCAGTTTTATAGACTGTTAACTTTAATTTGACTACTCCCCAACAATTGTGATGATCAAAAACTGAATTTCATTTGGCCAAACATGTTAAGTTTTAGGAGTGGTGAAACATTTACGCAGTTGTTTAGTTTCATACAAGATTTCATGTTAAAATTAGTAAAGATGAATGCAAAATGGCAGATAGAAAAATTGAAGCTGTGCTCATTTTATTGCCAACGGTCTAAAACAAAACTACGGTTCCTACAAAAATACTTTTCTTTCAGTGAAAAAAAAAAAAAAAAAAAAAACAAAGTGAGGTAGCATAAATGCTCCCGTATTACAGGCCACACGATTGAGACAATATTGAAAATAAATTATTTGTATGATTGTAAGTATTTTTCTAGAGTAACTCCTTTGTTGCTCCTCCTGGTTGGTAATTGTCCCAGTTCATCAAGTCAGACTTGCTACCGGTGAAAACATCACCAAACATTCTCAAATGCACATGAGCAGCCGTACAATGTGCGAGAATGCCATGAGCTCCACATGGGCACGACAAGACGACTCTGAATGGCTTCGAACGAAGGAAAGTACAGCACTGATGTTTGCATCCGTTTCCTTAAATAATTTGGTGATGTGCTAAATACTACAACACATTTCGTTTAGAATAATGTTCTTATTGATAATTCGCAGCCGTAACAAACTATTCTTAGATCTTATTAAATGTATTGTTAAATTAATGTAACAATCACAATTGTCTAGAAAAAAAAGTTAAATAAGACTAATGTTGATTTTGCTGTGACATCGAAATATTCCGATTCCATAATATTCAGGAATTTTTATAATTTTAAGTACTAGCAACTAAACACACCATTGTTTCAACTCCACATTCAAGGATGTTTACTTGCCTAGAAATCGCTACAGCTAATTAATACACAATTGTCGCGGGAGAAGTTGATTACTTGATTTATACACATCATTTACATATCCCACGGTCTTTTTATAAATTGTACCTGTAGCTTATATCCGAATAACTTGTTGAGTAGGTGTTTTGATACACTGAAGGCTGGTTTCACCAATCTCTGTTAAACATCGAACATTTGTTTAAGAGGATTATAGTGTTAAGCCTCTGAAACAGATGTTTTTGAAACCGGGCCTGAAAGTGATGCGTAAAGACCGGAAACATTTGCGGGTTCACTGACCTCTAGGCTAGACTTTAAGATTATCTGTGTGCTCAAGCAGACGACTGCTACTGATTGGCTGCCTATTGACACAGTTTTAAACGTGACACGAGCTTACATTTGTTTCAGTTCAAGATTACGCGCAAAAGTAAACGAGAATATTTCCGGTCCTTATTGGTAATAAACCTTTTTAATTTTGTAGGAACAGGAAATTCTCCCGTTTTCAATCACCTGCAGGCTGGGCTTCATCGCCCTACATTTTCTTCTGCCTCATTCGACTCTTCATTGGTTGTGGCCCAAGTGAACAGCAAATTTCACCCCGGACCTGGTAGCATGCTGTAGGGACCAGCAGTTTCGGTGAAAACATTTTTGCGCGAATACGTTGCAATGACTTACGAGCATACCAGCAGCTTTGTTCCATGGTCAATGGTTGGCGGTTTTTAACTCTCGACGCCTATGGGGGTCTACCTGCAAATCACAGGCCTTGGTACCGCAGCAATCGTATTCTCATTGGCTAAGTCAAGTGAATGACTCCTCTGCACAAAAATACACTGCCAATATCACGTGTACAGGGGCGTCATTTCAGGATTTTATTGGGACGGGTCAAGATTTTTCCTTTTCGGCGACAGTGGCCTTGTTGCATCTTTTTTTACTAACTAAGCGTGTATAAATTGGAATTTTTAATAATACGTTTTTAAATTTATATGCCTAAGTTAGAGTTATTTTAGTAACAAAGTACACAAAAACATTTTATAAAATTATCATTCTAAATCCAGGGGGGCATTTGCCCCCTGCCCCTCTCCTTAAATGACGCCCCTGCACGTATAGCTGAGTTGCAGGTGGGTACGTAATGCATTGAAACAAGTTACTGTTGCTATAAATTTACTTTATTTCCCCACAAATCAGTTTTTATATCCATGTCAGGTTTGTGAAACTGACACAGCACGTATAAAAAAAACCTCCCATCAGCATATCAACAGTTTTAAACGTACATTTGTGTGAAGTATATTTTACTGTAGAATTTAAGTGGACGGTGTTTTGCAGAAGGGTACCAGCACATAAAGTAATTTACTTTGAGATGATAATAATAAGACAAAGAATGTCAGAAGTATATTCTTGAAAAATAACAACCATTGCATCATAATACTTGAAAAAAAGCGAGAGGCAAATAATAGCGGTTTATAAAAGGTTCAGGTGTTCACAGCAAACGTTTACCTGGAATATCTCAGTTTCAGTAAACTGTGACTTGCTTCGTTTCTGCTTAAGTCCGTCAAATTGTGAAAGTTTCTTCTTCCTAGTCATTCATGTGCAAACAGTTGAACAGTGCAGTAAAACTGTCTACTCGTCATGTAAGGCGTAATAGTATGCGTAGTGTTATGGAGATTTTTTGAACGTCAACACTTTTTTTTTTAAATTACCACTCTCTTTGATTACTATATCTTGAAAAAAAATGTTTAATGATTTCAGCTAAAATTTGCGGGAGTTGTTCACATACAGTTCAGCGCAAAAAAAAAATGCGAACGGTAAAGACTAGCATCAACCGCTGAAATATCCCACAACCTTGAGCTCCGACGTTTCCGCAGCCAAGTCGCTGGATACACCGTCGGAAAATAGACACATGTACACTAATAATATTACTTCGCTAAAGAGTCTCATTTAACGATAGTTAAGGAACTTAATTATGATGATCAGAGATAATGTTTAGAGATGGTGAAATTTCGCGAATTCAATGCCCTGCACGTTAGAATCAAATATTCTATGCATACTCAAGCCCTGTCTATTCGTTTATTGTCTACTGTTACGCTGAGTAGCAGCTAGTGGACAAATGGTCGGGACTTGAGAATGCATAGGATATTTGATTCTAACATTCAGGTCATTGAATTCGCAAAATTTCACTATCTCTAACGATGGTTTATGCGGGAAAACTTTACTGTTTGCTGGATTTCAACGTTCGCTTAGCTCATCAAAAAATTACCGGCATTCGCTTGCGCGTGCAGCTTTTATTATATTTGACTGAGCCAATAAAAATCCCGCTATTGTAAAATTCCGTGCCTGTTGTTGGTCTGCAGACAAATACGTTGCGTCAGACGTATGTAACCAAATCACACATATAGCAAGAAACTGCAGCGTTTTCAAGGGTATGTTGACACAAAATATTTTCGCGATATACCATCATGTATAATTAAGGTACACTATAGAGAGATCGTAATACGAAAGCAGTATGTATTTTATCCGGATTATAATATACACTTTTTAAGTTTGAAAAACAAAGCGTTGTTGCAATGAGTGTAGAATGTAACATATTAAGTAGGAGCACAAAACGAATTCCTGGTCATCTGCCTACATAATATGAATACTTTTTTACACACATTGTTTGTGCGTGCGTTTTACCTCAGACGAAAAATTAGTTTATAGCTTAGAAATTAATGTAGTTTGTTCCTTCTTCCTCTCTACGTAGGAAACGTTGTGCAATAAAACACGGTGCTATGAGAAGTGATGTCTATTTTTTGCGACTTTTTAGCCTGGCCAGCAAAAATATTTCGTGACGTGCTATGTATAGAGGTACGTCAATTACACAAATACATTCCAGGTCAGGTTTACCGCCGAAAATATATACTTCATAATCAAGTGTGTGATTAGCTGACGGCTGTCACGAAACGCATTTGACTACTGCAAGCCAGCAGTAAATAAGGAAATGATTCATAGAGCTATCGCTTGTAATGTTGTAAACCAATGAATAACCGACTGTATCCAGAGCGTGTACAGGACTGAGCAATCTAGGCTACTGCCTGATGAATCCGCGAAATTGACGTACCTCTAGCTGTGTACTATGTCAGGAAACTCACGCATCTATAAAATGGTGACAGATCCACCGAACGTCATGTAATGAACAACGATATTTAACTTCATCTAAAAGAAGCGTCAGAGTAGGACAATTATAGCTAGAGACCTGAAAAATTTGCGTTTTCTATCAGACCCAAGCTAGAATTCCATCAACTGTATGTTTGTGCTACTTTCACAATTGGTCGTTGGCATATTTAACACCACCTTGAAGTCTATGAGCCAATAATAACAATGTAACTAAATGCGGGCCCATTTTACTGTACAAGCCAGCAGCCAACGAACAGCTGTTGTCAGCTTGAGCACACATATATTCTTGGAGACTAGCCTACAAGCCATTGAACCCGCGAATTTTTCCGGTCTCTATTTATAGCCCACTTAAAAAATTACACTATCTAATCAAAATATATGTAGTATGCAAAACAGAATCATGTTATTATTGGGATATTAAAATCTAGTAGTTGATAGTAAACAAGTAGCACCATGAAGAAACAATTTAAATGTAATTAAAACCCGACTGTGTCATCAGTAAAGGTACGTCAATTTCGCGGATTCATCTGGCAGCAGCTTAGACTTGTCAGTCCTATACACCCACTGGCCACAATCGATTATCTATTGGCTTATAACCGTACAAGCAGGTAGCAAGCGATAGCACTTCGCATTATTTCCTTAGTTACTACTGGCTTGCAGTAGTCAAACGCGTTTCGTAACAGCCGCCAGCAAGTCACAGACATGACAATGAAGTATACATAATTGACGTTCAACCTGACCTGGAATGTATCTGCGAAATTTACGTAGTTCTAGTCATCATTTAAAGCGGAAATAACTTTTTTCCCCAGTTTGTTTCAGTGCCGTACGTCCACATCTGAAGCTGCGCTTCATTGTTATTGGCAGCGTGTCTTTGTGAAGTGACGTCTCTCACTATATTGCGCCAATCAGAATAGTGTTATTGTATGTAGAACCTCAAGACACGTGACAGTTGAAACATCCAATCACAGACCACGAAGCAGATTAGCAAATGTGCACGTAAGGCTCTGAAACAAATTGGGGCAAAATTCATTTCGCGAAAATTTCGTAGCTGTAATGAAAGCACATCCGAAGTTCATGTGTAAATAACAACGATATTTAAGTTCCCGTTAAAGAAATGTTAGGCTAGCAGATATTATTGCCAATTAAAGACCTATAGTACCCAAACAAATACGTTTAGTAAACATTACGACGATATGTACAGTACTTATTGGAACACTAAAGAATGTTAGGCATCATTAAGAAGCAATATATATTTAACTAAAATCCGACCGTGCCTGAAGCATTAAAAATTATTAAAGACAACTAGAATAATTTCAAAACTAGAGATTCATGTGTACACTTTTTCAATTTTGAAAATGTTATCGACTTGTGTAACATCTTTTTAAGTGAAAGTATGTAAAATTTTTTTCTCATAATTTTATAGCAATTTTCTTGACACGGAACGCTGATAAGACATCGTAAACTGGGGCATATATTCCCCTTGTCAGGGTATCTTTGGCCTGCTTAAATTGTTATTTATGGAGTCTTCTGATGAATAAATTGATCACGACAAAATAGTTCTTCAAATATGTAAACATAGAATACTTCCCGGTAAAATTTGAAATTTTCTTAAATATGTTTACAAGCTTTGCGGTCGTTACTGATATTGTAACCTTGGCTTCCGACATTGATCCGCGTCGTAGTGGTAGCGAGTACTGACGTCCAGCCTCGCATTGCAGCAGGCATCTCCAGGGTTAACATTCTCAACAAGTTTCTTTACTAAACGACGTAAAAACCAAAACTTCTACTGGGACAAAATTACACCACAGGACCAAAGATGTGCCAATTACGTTTCATAAAATAATCACAGCGTATATTTACAACACTTTTCACTTAGATTAACTTTAAATTAATAAATTTCATGTTATAAATAAAATTAAACTACTACTAGTTACACTGGGTTTTCACACTATTCCGAGTTTCGTTGGTTAAATACATAGTAGTGTATTATAGGCCTACTTAAAAAAGATTATGGTCGATATTCAGGGTGGTACATCTTAGACTCCAACAAGAACTGGTGATTTTTTGGTGAAAAGAATTATGCAACATTTTGAATCAATGCATAACAAGGGACCCCTATTTTTCGCTAAAAGTGTTTTGCCCAAGTTTGTTCCAGTGTCTTACGTTCACGTCTGCAAATCTGCTTCGTGGTTATTGGCAGCGTAAATTGGTGTACAATTTGACTTAGCCAATTACATTAACGTTCCTGCAACAACACACGTCTGTGATTTGCCGGCAGAATCCCTAGGCTCGTGAGAGTTAAAATACCCAATCGCTGACCACGAAGCAGAACTGCAGACGTGCACGTCACGGAAACGAAGTGAGGCAGAATTCTTTCCGCAGGAAACTGGGGTAGCTATGTATAACGATCACATCTGCTCCTCTGCTTCGTGGATTTTGTCAGAGTGTGTTTGTGCAGAAGCGTCGCTTATTTGACTGAGCCAATGAGAATAAGGATACTGCGGATCCACACGTCCGTAATTTGCAGATAGATACCCAAGACGTTGAGGGTTAAGACCTCGCACTGAAATAAAAGTATTGCTGTAGGTACCATACTTTTGTTAAAGTAGGGACAATATTCCAGTTTGTTTGTCGTTACTATCTGCATTGCTCCCATAACAATCTGTTCTGTATAATTGACAATCTGTTCTATAAAAGGAGGAAGTAGCATCCTTCTTTTACATATAATGTTATTACGACTACAGAACAGATTGTTTTAGCAACAATGCAGATAGTAACGACAAACAAACTGGAATGTTGTCCCTATTTTAACGAAAGTATGATACCTACAACAATATTTTTCTTTCAGGCGCTCTCTCATTTAGCAGTGGTTTCGAAAATATTTTTTGTAACGCAAATTAATACATATATCAAAAATTCCTTTGGCAGTTTTAACACTTATATATCAACGTTTGTATATGAATTTTTCTGTTGCAATACACCAAACTGATTTTTAGATTTTTGTCCCCCAAAATAGTACACATTTTGTTGTTAAAAATAAGACAAAATGAAGCAAAATAATTTTTTGCTCACAAACGGTACATTATTTAAAAAAAACGCTCCGGCAGAATTGTGTATCGAATGACTTTACACTGTCTCAAATTTTTTCAAAGCATTTGGTTAACAAATATTTGAGTTATTTGCAATTGTTTGAAATAAACGAGAGATGACAGCTTTAAAAACAGCCAATCACTGACCATGAAGCAAAACTGCAGGTGTGTACATGAGGCATTCAAACAAAACGTTTCATAACTCTTTTCATCAAAAATCACCAGCTCTTAACTACAACTCACTTAACGGACAAATTGAAAACCCTATTTTAACTAGGATTTTTCCCAATCTCTCACTACGCATAACAGTAGCACACACTTTCTGGCCTCATCTCGTAGTTACATTGCAATACCAGGTGATAAAATTCGCCTGACTGCCTTTAGCATTCCGTCTGCAGCGCACAAGTGTTCCTTGAGAGCAACATGCGACACAGTAAATTGCAATAAGGGAATAATTGTGTCTAGGAACTACCCGAATGTGCAAGACGTAGTCAGGTAACCGCTCCTCGACAGCGGTGTGGAATAGCGTCAACGACTCTTCCCAGAAAACTCGTTTCAACGGGTCAAACCACTTCAAGAAAATAAAGCGCATTAGTGTCGATTACGTGTTTAATCTCTTTTCTCACTGCTGTCAGCTCCGCGACAAACGTCGGTTTTTTTTTTGTCTTTTCAAGCGGAGGAAATATTTAATTCCCTCTCTCTGTAAATTGTGAGCAAGTTTCGAGAACCCGATGCCGGCAATAATGAGGAAAAGAGATCCATGCCAAATTGTTTTGTTGTAACGGAACATCATATTTCTGTATAAACAAATATCGGCGACGTAAGAAATATACTTTATAACGTAAATTTTACACATTACAATATAAGACGGGAATACATGGGAGTAAGTTAACAGCTTCGGTGTAATATTGCGGCCATACGTCGTTAGAAAAAACAAAGAGTGAACGAAGAACAAAAATAAAAAAAACAAAGGAAGAACAAGTCGATTCGACTGAAGCCAACACGTACGTAAATATAACAAAATCTAAACAACCCCAAGGAAGTTGCGTCAAATCACGGAAAAAGCCTTGACTTTCCTTTATTGATTTTCTTGGTTCACTTATGGCTATCTTTGACGACATAACACTGCAATTGCTATGTCCACAATATAACACAAAAATTATTTACCTGTCTTGCAAGAACCTTTCCAAGCTGACAGCATTAGAAAACTATACTTAGTGTTTTACAATTTTACCTTCAAGGCACGAGATTCTTTATACGCTGTTAATAATGTGTGTGTGTGTGTGTATATATATATATATATATATATATATATATATAAGAGTACACGTAACAAAGAAGCAGATATCGTAAATCCGTCGAAAGAGGCCTTAAAAATTAATCTCGCTATGAAGCCTCCTTTTTTAAACAAAGAATTACGTAATTTTGGCTACTTTTTTAGGCGAGAGAAAATTTTTAACAATATCTACATAACATCATATACATTCGTGATTTGAAAGAATGTAATAGGTTACATACTTAAAACAGTTTTAACACATGTGTGGCAGTTACATGACATCTCCCTTATTTTGGATTAAGAATCAAATTTCGCAAAAATCTGTGGTTTCGTCGTTTATTCTGCTGTATTTAACTGGTATACATAATGACACTTTAAACTGGATTCTGTGAAAACTGCTTCAAAGTTGACTGCCTGACTGCTATTAAGGACAGCACGCTGAATATTTAAGTGAAAAAACGTGACAAATGAGGATGCGTTTTTTTTTTTTAATTTAACTATGAATATTAGAAGTTTTGTAAATTGTTTCCTGTGATTATCCTTTTGAGAGACAAACATTATTCAACCACGTTTGAAGTGTAGATGTATCCAAAACGCAAAATGTGTGTATTAAAATAGCTCTAAGCACGTGGTGTACGAACGGTATTGCAAAGTGTCACACTGCATTTTTACGCGAATTGATATGAAGGTAATATGTTAATTAATTAAGGTGTCCGCCTGCCCAGGACGCTGACAGATGTGCAGATCTTTGGCCTTTACACGATTATTCGAAAACTGCTCAACGTGCGTGGAGTGATACAGCTTAGGATTAGCATTTAAAGAACGTTACATATGTATATACCCATTTTGGGTGTTCCATTTAGGTCTAAAGATTGTTTTTGCGCTGCCATAAATGGCGAAAATAATTGTTTTTTTATGTCGTTCATTTTTGCTATGAAAATTTTAAAGCAGAATATTTTCAGGAGTACAGGCTTGCACAATACACCTTTACCTTCTGTATTGCGTCAGAAAATTATATGGGCGGTTACCGAATGTCTTCTAGAGGTGAGTTTTTGGTGATAAGACTGTACACCAGTCCAGTGACGCACCTAGAGGCTAGGAGGAGGCATGATGCCCTTGCTGTGTCGTCCTTACCGCTTCCATGCTCTAGACCTCGAATACGCGAAATACGTTCGTCCTGACGGCCATATTAACATCTAGGTCTTTACCGCCTGAGAAATGTGGCATGATTTGAGTATGGAGCTTTGTCGAAATGAAGAGTACGTGAAACAGGATATCCCATCGACAAACGGCATCATCCGGAACGATTCCCACGTGAGGAAATCCCAATTTATCCAGCCGGGAATCTAGCATGTATAGCCTTGATGGAAGCGAGCGCCCTATCCACTGCACTAACAGTAGTTCGCACGAAACATTGATACTTATTTACCTAAGAAAAGAACATATACTTCAATCTATGTTTCTACCAGTTTAGGACTGCAGCAGACTTATGACAAGCATGATTTTACGGCCCCTATAAATGACTGAAAAAGGTATATATTTGAATTATGGCAACTGCAAAAAAAAGCTACTTTGGAGACAAGACGGTAAACCTACAAAGGGCTGTACCACAAACTATTTACAAATAAAATTTAAGATGGCATAATTCATAATTTAATGCTAAAGCAAACCGTTTAAAATTATAGGTTTCTCGCAGACAATTGACAAAAGTCAACAAACAACAGTTTCTGCCATCTTTCTGCGCAAATATTTTTTCCACAAGTAACGTATTTCTGAAGAATAATCTCTGCGGCCAAAATGTCGCACATTTAAATGCGTCGCAACCGTTAACTCTTAAAAATTGCACAGCGCTTTTTTTATTTGTGAAACGAATTTTGCACCGATTTGTTCCAGTGCTCCTCTTCGTGGTCAGTGATTGGTTGTTTTTAACTCGAGATTTTGGTCAGCGCTTAACATCGAAGTCTTCAGCGCGGATGAGGGATGACATGAGGTGAGTATGGAGCGGCGCCGGAATGAAGGGGCGCAGGAAATGGGAGATCCCCGAGAAAACCCGCCGACCAACGGCATCGTCCGGCACGATTCCCACATGCGAAAATCCGGGGATCGACCTCACCGGGAATCGAACCCGGATCGCCTTGGTGGGAGGCGATAGGTATGACCTCTCGGCCACCGCGGCCCCCTTCAAACATTTGGAGATCTACTCGCAAATCCCAGACGTGTGTTGTCGCAGAAACCTTATTCCCATTGGCCCAGTCAATTAAGCGACGCCTCTTTACAAATATACTCTAACAATGGCCACGAAGAAGAGGAGCAGATGTGAGCGATATGCATTCGTGCAAAATGTTGCATTATTATTTTCACCAAAACCAGCAGCTCTATTAATGGTCAAAGTCTCAGGGTTCTTCATACAAACCACATACGTGTGGTGTCGCAGTAATTTTTCTCCGATTGTCTCAGTCAAGTAAGTGACGCCTCTGCACATATATACTCTGTCAATAACCATGAAGCAGAGCTGCAGATGTGCACGTAAGGCACTGAAACAGGTTGGTGAATTTTTTTCCCACCCAAAATCTTTTGGCTCTACAAATACGTAATTCTGGGAAAATGTCTGCTTATAAAGTCGGCAAACTTCATTTACGATTGTTGTTTTGTAGTTTTGTTATATATTCGACTTCCAAAACTTGCGTAAACTCCAATTGGAGTTTTCAATGTTTATTTATCTTCCACACACGCATAAGAGGGAGTATCAGCAAATTTTTTTTTATTTTTATTTTCGAGCCATAACATTCATTCAAGTTGTATTATCAAAAGTTTCTCTTCGACAAGACATATTGTATATTCTTGATAAGCTGCTTTACATAAGTATTAATGGAATCTTTCATTAATTTGTCATGCTGAATCATTGCAAGAGAATTATAGGTTAACATTCAAGAATGATTACAAGCCCAATATAAGATGAACATGTAATTCTATTATGTTCACCAAAATTTATCACAAATATCTCCTATGCCTCATAAATGCCACATTTACGAAAAAATATTTTTAAAAATGTTCGAGGCACGAAAACGCGGAAGGCGATAAGTCTAACAAACCACGTCCGTCAGACAAATCATCGCCTCTCAGCGAAAATGACTAAAGTAGCGTGCAGTGCTTTCGTAGAAACCGTTTTCCAACGGAATTTCAAGCGATCACCCTGTTATTTTATTTGTGAAAAGTATGAAGTTCGGTCCTATGCAGGTTTCTATGATTTAGTTTTCCGATTACGGTTTATATTTTCTCAGCTACAGCAACGTGAAAAGTCATTTTTAGCACTTTTAAGTAGCCTGTTTTTTAATTAGCGGACGGCATTTTTTAAATCATAGGGAGACAGTTTGAAGTGTGTGTTCTTTTCGTAGATAACCGCATTGGAAACATTTTTAATAGTTATACAAGAAAAATTACTTCCCGTGCCATGCTACAGCACGTCTTACGTGCCAGGTCCACTAAATCTTCCCGACTGAAGTCTCATAGTTAAAAAGACAGCAACGTAAACACTAGCGATGCTGTGTTCGTATAGCGTTACACTCTGGCCCTTGTCACTCCTGTGTTTCTAAGCCTCCTCAAACCCGAACAATTACATTCGGTTCTTGGATCATTTAAACCTACGGTTTAAATATGTTTCTATTGTAAAATTGCGCGCTGGTTAGTGATACACATCGCACACAGACTGCTCATGAAATCGCGAGCAATCAGAAACGAAAGTAATTAAAAATTTACTGATTGAGACTTACACTTGTGACGACGAAGATAAATTATTTTCTAAAGAACTGAAATTATTTCCAGATATCTCGTGGTTGTGTTCGTTGGCTTCACGAAAACTTTGTGAACAGGATTGCAAAATATACACATTTATAAAGCCTCAGCACACGCTCTATCTCATTCGAACGAGAGCAGTATTTTAACCTTATCGGCTCTTGTAATATAAAACAATTCGTGGCTCTTATGATTTAAACATGACGTAGGCCTATGTTCGTAACTCAATAGCAGCATTATTCACTGCGTGTAAGCTGCTTTCATTAAAAACGGGAGCAACCCTCAGGCGTTATTTTTTATTATTTTTGTTACATAACTAATCGCCCTACGTCTAGAGCACATTATACTTTCTGAACTAACTTTTTATAAAATTATACTTACTTAACCGTAAACATGATTCCCTCTTCCACGATTTACAAAGAAAATTATCCATATTCCTTATGTTCAGTAGCAAGTTCAAATATTTTTTAGGAAACGTATCATGCCGGCAAACACGTGAATAGTTAAGTGAGACGGCTCAATCGTTTGGTGTTACATTATTAAGGTAATCCGGCAAATGCTAAGTCGTTTCGAATAACGTTGTAATTTTCAGTGGAGAAGAATGGACGGGTTTCAAGGAAGTTTTCGCGAAAAGTTTTTTGTACCACTTTGTATCAACGCCTTATGTGCACATCTGCAGTTTTATTTCGTGGTCAGCGATTGGATATTTAAACTCTCACGAGCCTTGGGTTCCCACCGGCAAATCACAGACGTGCGTTGTTGCAGGAACATTATTGCTATTGGCTCAGTCAAATGATACACCAATACACGCTGCAAATTACCATGAAGCAAAAGTACAGATGTGCATGTAAGTCACTGAAACAAACCGGGGGTTTAAATTTCTTTTCGCGAAAAACAGGGGTCCTTACCAGTCATACATTTTGCAAGAAACTTCAGTATTTTCGAGGGTATGTTAGCACAAAATATTTTCGCGATAAACCAACATCTATAAAGAAAGCATTTAATAAAATAATTTTCCTTGATCTGTATAATTCACAGGATTTAAATTGGCGAAACCTGGATGTGTTCTAAAGAGGAAGCGGTAATAAGCAACGACTATACTCAACTGTGAGTTGCCTGTACAGACACTACACTTCTGTAGTTGAAGATAAACATTCAGCCAGTAGCTTTCAAGATGCGAGGAGAGAATTCTACACAATCACACACAACTTATTGCATAGGCGTCGCTCAGTTGACTATCAGCCAGAACAAGGAAACTGCGACTCCACGTGTCTTTAATATATTAAGAGCCAAGTATAGATTTTTTCATCACTTTGTTTAAGTTCATTCTGTGCACGTCAGCAGTTCTGCTTCACGGTTATTAAGGGGTATTGATCCCTACTGTCTCGGATTTATCCGTTTCTTCTCGATAACTTCTGCTCCAGCCGATGTATCAAAATGTTTGTCACGACAGGGCATAGATACAAACTTAATCGATTTTCTGTAATAGTTGAAAGCATTATAAATTAATTATTTTGCAACGGGAAACAGCTGAAAAGGAAAAATTGCTTTATTTACAGGAGCGACTACACAGGCCACAAAATTAACAGAAATAATACCATATGGATTCCAAAAAGTGAATGAAACAATAAACTATGCCTTGTCAGCGTGAAAAAAGTAAACCAATGTCTCTATTCCATGATTTATAAGAAAAACCGTAAAACCGACCTGACAGGGATCAATCCCCCTTAACAGCTTGTCGTTGCTCAGGCATGTCTCTTATCTGACTGCACAAACCAGAGTTTGTAAATCCAATCGCTGACCACGAAGCAGAACTGCAAGCGTGCGCATCAGGCACTGAAACAAATTGTTGCCAACTTCTTTTCACAAAATATCACTGGCTCTAAGACTAACGCTTGGGAGCAGGGTTTTTTCTCTCCAGAAGTCAGATAAATATCCGTGCCGGCACTGGCGAGTCTTGGAACTGACTCTGTGCTCGAAGTGTTAAATTGCAGGGTGTGAAGTGGAAATCGACTCCTTGTCGCCGAGGCGAACGAACGCCGTCCCGGGATATAATGGGATACAAAATGAGAAAACTATGGCGCAGTCATTCGAGAAACTGCCGCATTCCAAGGATCCAGCTCGCGCGTGCAGTCTTGCCCATGTTACACTGTTATCCGGCCCTTCTGGCATACAATTTAAGTCGCACCGCATACACTGTAAAATAATATTATTTCTTGGCAACCACGCTACCTCTGAGACTGCGAGTCGCTACTGCTTCAACACGTGATTTCTAGGGGGTGGAAATATTTGCGAAAAAAAAAATTTTTTTTGCACCACTTTGTTTCAATGTCTTATGTGCACATCTGCAGCTCTACTTAATGGATATTGTCTGAGTATATTTGTGCTGAGCTGTCTTTCATTTTACTGTGCCAATTGAACAAGGTTAACAGTGACACTTCACGCCTGTGATTTGCGGATACAACCCCACTACCATAGCCGTCTTTAGTAGAAGGCCGCGGCCTTAGACGTGGCAACCCTGCCAGGAAGGGTCATTTTAACACTTATTCTGTCTCGCCAACGGCAGTGGCTTCCCCTGATTTGCCGGTATTTAGGACACAATAACGAATCAGGTACAGCCATTACCTTTGGATAGCTAAAAGGAGTGTTAAAATGACCCTTCCTGGCAGGTTTGCCAGATCTGAGGCCGCGGCTTTCTACTAAAGACGGCTATGCCCCTGCGCTAGGAGTAGGGACCTGAATAAGTCGCCTTTTCTTTTACGCACGTGCTAGACTTCCAGCGACTATAAGTTTGTGTCACTTTCGCAATTGGCCGTTGACTTATTTGACATCTGCTGGCAGTCTCCGAGCCAATAATAAAAATATACCGTAACGTGCCCATACCACTGTCTCAGCGAGAAGCGAATGAACACATGTTGTCTACTTGAGCATACTAATATTCTTCAAGGCTAGCGTACAGGTCAGTGAACAAGCGAAATTTTTCCGGTCTCCAGCTGTGAGTTGATATGTCCAATCACTGACCACGAAGCCCAGCTGCAGGTGTGCGCGTAAGGCACTGACACGAAATGCTGCAAATATTTTCCCGCGAAAACTTCCTGTCCCTATAGATTGCAAATTTAATATAAATGGCAGCTCATATACGTGCTGTTATTTTCATTAAATGTGTAGGGTACTGACACAGAATATTTAGGAATACAGAAGTGAAATAGTCGGCT